>PISX010021141.1:0-34294 GCA_004024625.1 Mellivora capensis
AAAAAAAAAAAAAAAGAAAGAGAGAGAGAAAAAGGGTCCCTTCCTTGAGTAACTCCTTAGGTTAGTACCACCTGCACTCCTACGTGAGGTGATTCAGCCTGGGGAGCTGAGCAGGAACCCTGGCAGACCCCACACGCTGAAGTGCACACCAGCCAGCAGAAACAGACATTATCCCCCCATCACTTCCTTGGCTGCTTCCTACCCACCACCAAGGTGAGGCAACTAGTCCATATTGTTCTCTTGGTGGGGGCAGGAACTGGGCTTCCTAAGGAGCAGGCAGGAAAGAGAGGTGACTGCAGGTCCCTCCCAGAGCATAGCTGGGGTAAGGTGCCATGACAGGCATGTACTCATGAGTGTGCCCAGTGGATTTAGGTAGGAGGGCTCTTTTCTCTGCTGCTACAGACCTCAACCAGAAGGCCTGGAACCTCTGTGCCCACACACACACTCTCAGATAAGTTGGTCTATGTTTACAATGGAAAGAACACCTCTCCCCGGGATACTGCATCTTGGGCAGTGCACACTTGAGCACCTGTACGTGAATGGCATTTTTGTCCAGTGCACACAGCCTGTGAGTTAGGCTTCACACTCAGGCCTCATGGAGAGTTAGTAGTAGTTAGTAGTTATGATTGAATCACCTTGAGCTGTTTTCCTTCTCTGATCCTGCTCCGCATTCACTGCCCCAGTGTGGCTTGCCCTGGACCAATGCGGAAGGCCATGTCTACTGGAGAATGGGGCATATGCCTCCCTTTATAGAGCCGTCCTCCTTCTGGAGAAGGAAGGCAGTTCCATTCCCTTAAGCTGCTAAGTTCATTAAAAGATGTTGATTTATGAAGTAGCATTGCTAGCAACCATGACAGTCTGTTCTTGGAACCTGCACCCTTTGAGTCCCCATCCACTATTCCTATCCGATTTTATTTCTCATGAAACAGTATTATTGCAACATGAGAGAGAGTTTAAAGAAGAAAAGACCTCCACTAAGATTCCACCTTTGTAGCACAGCGTCCCGGCGGTTCCTCCCATTCCCCGTGTTCCCGTGGGGGCTCACCCACGTGCACACGTGTTTGAAGAAGGAGCACATGCACTTTCAAATCCCTGAATTCTAGAGAGTGGAAAGAACTAGAGAATAGCTCCCCCTCTCTCCTGCTTCGGTGGTGGAGTGGGGGTTGCTTCCTCTCCCCTGCAGTGAGGCGAGTTTGTTGGAAGGAAGGAAAGGGGGAACGTGAAGTTCTGTGGACAGGGGGTGGGGGGGAGTGTTTTTATTTTTATCCACAAGGCAAGTGAATCTTGATCCCCGTGGGGATTCTCAGGAACAGACGGCTAGAAACAGATTTGATCAATGAAAGCTGTTTCTGGAGAGAAGGAGCCATTGATAAATTCCTGCACTGGCCAGTCAGTTGGTCAGAGCTCATCTATTTGTGGGAGCGGACTGGAGCCGGGAGGGTGACTAGGTCTGGCTGTGGTCCTCCCTGGGAGACACTGCCGTCTGGGAATGAGGAAGAGGTCCAGCTCCTCAGAGCCATCTTCCTTCTAATTAGCGCCAAGGAGAATCAGGGATTGATCTTTGCCCGTGATTAATGGGTTTACCCATGCTGGCTGGGGCGTGGTGACTCATGGAGATGGTTAAGTGTGCAAGGCCAGAGAACTCAGGGCTCCTTAATGCTGGGGTTTTAAAGACTTTAGAAATAAGATGAGCCTAATCCACTCCCCCAATCCTTGCCCCCCTCCCCCCCTTTTTTAAATAACTGGTAGAAGGACACCTACAGGAGGAAGTGATTTGTCCAGGATGATACACTGAGCCCATCCCAGGTGCAACAGCTTGGCAGGTGCAAGGTGTGCTGGGCTTCAGCCCCACGGATGCCTTTCCTGAGCACTCTCAAAGCTCTTCCCCATCCCTGACTTAGTCCCTCGTGCTGTGACCAGGCGTCCATGCAGGACACTCTGCATGGCCAGGGAAATGACAGTTTTATCTGTAAGAATTGAGTCCTGCAGGTGAGTGACTAAGGAATGGGTGGAGTTGCTGGGGCTGAGTGGGATAGGCAACCCTCAGGAGGTGGGCCAGTGGTTACCAGGGTGGGCCAGAATGCAGCATCTGGGCCCTCCCGGAAGTGCTGGTCACAGGGAGGGCACTTCTCAGGAGAGGGTAGGCAGGCAGCCCCCCTGGCTCAAGGCCAGGCCAGCAACTCTCTGGGTGCAGGGAAGGAGGCGCAAGTGAGGTGTGGTGCAGGGAAGGGCTTGCCAACAGAGGAGCTACAACTACATACATGCACACACGTGTGCATACATGCACAGGGATGCACACACACATTGTTGCTGCTAGAGATGATGGTAACACAGTTGTTCCCAAGCACTTTTACGTAGGCAAGAACATTTTATTCAGATGGCATTGTTGTCTGAGTGACCAGATCCTGTGCTGACATCATATCCGCTTTTTGTTTCTGGGTCTCCTCCCATCTCCCTCTCCCTTCTCTCCTTCTTGTCCCTCCTTCTGCTCTTGTCTGGGGCACTGGGCTCCACACTTGTTTATCTCCTGATTTACCGGCTTTGGGACAAAGTATTTGTCACTGGATGTGTAGACATGATTTTGTCGCATTCAGCTGGTGCAGGGAAGGGAGAGAGTGGAGCTGAGCCAGAGTGGAAAGAGGTGGAGGTGTGTGAGAGGGAATGGGAGAAGAGAGAGAGTCGCCCAGGTCCTGCGGTGGCTGTGGAGTGGAAACGGCAGGTGGGCAAACATAAATCAAAACCTTCAATCTGTGAGTGCAGAGCTGTGTGTCCTTGGGCAAGTTATATAACCTCTCTGAGCATTTGTAAAATGGGATACAAGGACTGTTACGATCAAATGGGAGGAATAGGGTGGAGCTGGGTGGAGGGGGCCATAAATGGCAAACCTGGCTGGAGGGTATAGAGCGCTCCCACCCCAAGTCTTCCCTGGCTGAGGGCGCTAGGCCACAAACCACACTGTCTTGGGTGTCTCATGTGGACGTCGCTACTATCTTCTCAGCGCTCCCGGCTACCCAGCTCAGGCCCCTCCCCTAAGGAGACCTGCCTGACTCTTTCCAGCTCGGCTCTGTGCTCCCCGTGTGCCCCATGGTGGCCAGTCATGACTCCAGGGTGTGCCATCCCGCTACTGAACATCTCTGCTTATGTGCCTGCTTTCATGTACCCACTGTGTTCCCTGGAGGGGGGCATGTAGGGTCATAGGACCATCTCAAAATCCCCAGTTCTGGCCCAAGAACAGTACTAGATCCAACTAAAAAGGCAAAGACCAAACGAAACAGAACAAAACCCAGAAACCATAGTTCTTGTCCTCAAGTCACTAAGGATAGTATAGGAGAAAGACAGGAAATGAATTCCAGCCATTTATGGAGTTCCTACTATGTGCCACCTATGTTAACTGTCACAGGCTCCCCTCCCTCCAGGAAAAAACAACCTTGGTAAATATAATCTCTGTACAATGCTGGGCGTGTTCTGGAGGTATTGGAAGAGCAGGAGTAAACTGGTGCTTCAAGGACGGTCTCCTGAGCCGCGTCTGTAGTAATGCAGGAAGTTCACCAGGAGACTAGAGTTCCAGGTAGAGGGAACAGCAGATGCGAAGTTACAGAGGCACAAAAGAATGGGAATGCAAAAATGTGGTTTGGTTTTATGAAAGCTGACTCTGGCCAGGCAAGGAGGCTAGATGGAAAAAAGCCCGGCAGAAGGACAGGTCAAGGAGTGGGAGAGCAATGATGGGTACAAGGTCCCAGAGCATTCACCACACCGTGTACCCCTGCCGGCTTTCTCATCTGCTGTGTCCTCTGGACTCTCGTCTCTACCCCTTTAAGAAGTCCAGGATTTTCTGTCCTGCCATTGAGTGAGTGACATCTGGCTGGAACCAATTTCTAATCATGGACTAGATGTAAGATTTCCGGCCCTGTGGACAGAAGGCTGAACATTGAACTACCTGAGCTACAGTGTCTTCATCTGGAAAATGAGTATGTTCGGGAGGCCCGCCTGCCCTGAAGGAGGACTACAAATGACAGGGCAGGTAGGAGGGTGTCCTCCAAATGTAGGCATAGCAGGACTCCCCAGTCAGCGATGGGGGGATCCAGGCAGCAGTGTTTACACTGGAGGCTGCTGGGGGGTATTCGTACACACTGGCTGAAGAGTTATTTTTCTTTTTCTTTTTTTTTCCTAAGATTTAAAAAAAAATTTTTTTATTTGACAGAGAGAGATCACAAGTAGGCAGAGAGGCAGGCAGAGAGAGAGGAGGAAGCAGGTTCCCTGCTGAGCGGAGAGCCCGATGCGGGGCTCCATCCCAGGACCCTGAGAACATGACCTGAGCCAAAGGCAGAGGCTTAACCCACTGAGCCACCCAGGTGCCCGGAGTTATATTTCCAACATTGCCTCAAATCCATCACTTCTTTTTGTTCACCCAGCCTGGGCCCTTATTAAGGGCCTTGTTAATCCCTACCTGGATGGCCACACAACCATCTCACTCCTCTCTCTGGCTCTAGCTCCCTTTCCTTCAACCTGTTTGTTAAGCACCGAGATGATTTCTCTCAAAAGCTGCTATCAATCCAATTGAAGCTGTCTTGGGTTCCCCCTGGAGGGTTGTAGAAAACACATTCATCAGCCTGCACTTTCTAGCCACCCACGGCTGTTTCTTCCTGCTACCCTCCCCCACCTCCTTCAAATTTGCCATTTAGTCACCTCCCATCAGAGCCTTTCCTGTCTTCCTGCCTCCACAGGGAGGTCTGGCTTCTCTGGATCCCTCCTTTCTGACGATTCACAGTTCTTTCAGTGACTCTGAAAGTGGGTCTCCTCGGGGAAACTTCTCCCCATTTCCCCTCAGGTCACTTCTTCATTTTGCATTTATGGCCTTTTCCCATAATGTTTACCTTTCTCTCCTTAATTCCATCCCTTAAAGTCTTGCATATTTTAATGTGCCAGGAACCCACTGTGTCTTCAGCACTACCATGGGTGGGATCTATTTCTCAAGAATGCTTGTGAGAATTCTTGTGCTTTGGGGGCGCCTGGATGGCTCAAGTCTGTTAAGCATCAGTCATTTGGTTTCGGCTCAGGTCTGATCTCAGGGTTGTGAGATCGAGCCCTGCATTTTTCCTGGAGTCAGCTTGAGTTTCTCTCTACCTCTGCTCCTCCCCCTGGCTCTCTCTCTCAAATAAATAAATCTTTTAAAAAAATAGAACCCTTATGGTTTCCCAGCAGACCCCCTGAGAGGATGCCCAGGTGCCCATACACTTTACCCCCATGCTCAGCCCCCATGTTCCTGGTGGTACTTCCTCCCAGCAACATGTGACCTCGTGACAGACTCACATGCGTGAACACACCATCTTTCCTGCTTTGGCTCAGGGACTACACACAGCCACACATGTCTCTACGCAAGCCTCTCTCTGTTCATTATGATGTGTGTAAGCCAAGACCAAGGGTTTTGAGAATCTCTGCCCTTTCTACCCTCTGGTCCACCCAGGCTTCTCATCCAACTTTCTTTCTTTTTTGCCTTCTCATCCTTCAGACCTTAGCTCGAAGGCCACCACCTGCAAGGGGCCTTTCCTTGGCAGCCAGTCTACTTGGCCCCTCCTCTGTCTCTTTTACTCTTTCTTATTTCAACCTGTTTTTGTCTTTGTTTTTATCTTTAAACCAGCTGTTGCTAAAATGATCTTGTGTATTTATTTGTTCCCTCACGTGCTGTCTGCCGCCCCCAGGACATGGGGCCTGTGAGGGTGAAGTCTCTGTCACGGGCACCGGTCACGGGCACCTGCGTGGTGCTTGGCACTTACACATGCTCATGCAGACACTGCAAGAAGGAATCTGAAGTAGTCAAACAGAAAATGAGAGAAAGAGCCCTACCCCAGAATCAGGAAGCCCAGGTACCAATCCTTGCTGGTCCATGACGTCTTATTCCATGGCTTTCTCCTTTCCTTTGGGAGCTGGGGTCCTCTCACTTCCCTTCCCTAGTGAACCAGCACCTTCTAGCTCCCCGAGGGGTGTTCTCAGGTGACTTACTACATTTCTCTCCATTTCTTCATTCCAAAGCTGGTTATGGGGCACATGCTGAGTGCCAGATGCTGGGGACACAGGAGTGCATAAGACAGATGTGGTCTCTGCCGGACGAGCTTACCTTCTAGCCAGGTCTTCTGTGGGACAGGCAACAAATAATCAGATACTAAATAGTTAAACTTTGCAGTAAGTGCTAGGAAGCAAACAAACAAGAAATAGGGGGTAGGTGGGTGGGGAAGGATCTACTCTGCAGGGAGGCTCGTTCCTCAGACCAGGAGGTGGAATAAGTGTCTCAGTTTTCTCTACCTTACTCTGCTTAGATCAATAGCTGGTTGAGGAGGAGGCCGGAAGGGCACCACAGGGCACGGGTGGCCAGTCAAGCTTGGAGGTTTCCGGGATGGAGATGTCTGCAGCCCTGCTCAGCAGCTTCAGACAACCCAGAGGGCCTCCTGAGGAGGAATCCTGAAGCCTGCAGTGATTCAAAGCACAGAAGCCCAGGGATTGTATTAGATGCTGCTTGAGGAACAGGGAGAGGGGCAGTTGGGAGCCTGGTGGAAGGAATTGTGACTGGCTCTCAGTGGTCCCTGAGGGCTAGCCCTGGGTGGGCAAGGCAATCCTGCCTGGAAAGGGAGAGAAGAAAGGAGAGGAAACCAGAGAGGGCGGGCCGGAGGGGTTGACTGGAAGACATGCTCCTTTGCCCTTGGCATGCCAGGTCTTTCCCTCACTCGTTCATTCAGTGATACTTAACAAGTACCACCTGTATGCCAGACTCTGTTGTGAGCCCCGGGGTGTCGACTGTGAGCAAGATGGACAAGATTTCTACCTTCGTGGAGTTTTCAGGTTCATGGGGAAGGCAATAAACAAATACGATAAATCATTTTAATTTCTAATGATAACATGTGCTATGAAGAAGAACAGGCTGGGGAAAGGGGCTAACACCTAGGGGGGTGGTGCTGCTGCTCTCGATTTGGTGTTCAGGGGAGGGCTCTCTGAGCTGTGACTTTTAGGCGGAGTGTGTAGTGATGTAAGAAATACGTCAGATCTGAGAAGCTCTGGGACACAAGCCTTCCAACAAATATTAAGGTCCCAGAATGGAAACCTGCTTGGAATTTGTGAAGATTGGCAAGGAAGCCAGTTTGAGTGAGTGAGGGAGACATCAGTAAAGGATGGAGAGGCAGGCCATGGAAAGAAATTTGGATCTTATGCTAAGTAGAATAGCAAGCCACTGGAGGGTTTTCGGAATAGAAGGGTGTGTTAATTAGGGTTCTCTAGAGAAACAGAGCCAATAGGGTGCATATAGATACACAGAAAGAGAGTCATTACCAGGGATTGGCTCATGCAGTCCTGGAGGCTCAGGAGTCCTGTGAGCTACCATCTGCTGGCTGGACCCAGGAAAGCAGGTGGTGTCATTCAGTCCACATCTGGAGTCCTGACCACTCAGAGCCCCGTTGTCAGAGGACAGGAGAAGGTGGACATCCTAAGCTCAAGCCAACAGAGCAGTTTGCCTATCCCTTGCCTTTTTGTTCTATTCAGTCCCTCACTGGATTGGAAGATGCCCATTTACAAACCCCACCCCCCACTGGGATGGTGTGGGGAGGTGGGGCTTTTGGAAGTTGAGGAGGATTAGATAAGGAGAGAGTATCCTTCCTGTCTGCTCTCCAGGAGAAGGTGGCCGTCTATAAACAGGAAGACAGCTCTCCCCAAAGCCTGGCTGTACCAGCACCCTGATCTTGGGCTTCCAGCCTCCAGAACTTGAGGAATAAAGAAATGCTGTTATTTACAAACCATGTAGGCGATGGTATTTTGTTATTGCCGCCCTCATGGATTGAGACACTTGGGCTTGGAGATGTCGATTGAAGAGTCTTCAGTGTGTAGATGATATTAAAAGCCTCGGTCTGGATGAGACCACCTAGGGAGAAAATAAGGAGAGCTGTGTTGCTAAAGTCTGAGCTCTCCAACATTTAGGGGATGACAGGAAGTGGAGGAGGGAGCAGAAAGGGCGGGAGTGGCCAGTGAACCAGAAGAAACCTAGGGAGATGTCTCGAATTCAACAGCTGGAGCATGACTCACTGAATTAAATATTGCCACAGTGCCAAGTATGATGGACACTGAGAACTGATCAACTGACTTGGGAAGACTAAGATCTGTGCTGACTTTTGACAAGAGTGATTTTGGTGGGAGGTGTGAACGAAAGCTTGATTAGAGAGAACGGCAGGTGGTGGCAGTGAATACTGACAATTTCTTTGAGATGTTCTGCCAATCAAACCCACCTCTGCAGGGCAGAACCACCAAGCCAGCCTAACACCCCCCCCCACCACCCAGGGGCTCGTGAGGGCCACTCCAAGGGAAATACCCAGCTGATCAAAGCAAAAGGATATGGATGATACCTGCTAGTAATGGATGAAAAATAAGAAAGAACAATAAAAGTCAGCCAAATCTGATGGGCAGATTTTTCTACCATCTTGGAAGCCAAGAAATAAGGGTAGTAGCTCAAGGGGACTATGAGGTCAAAGGATGGTTTTCATTTTTGAAGGCAGGAAATGACATAGAATACTTTTATGCTGATGGGAGTGACTCAGGAGAGAGAGCAATTTGATGGTGCAGGAAAGGGGATAGTATTGGGTTAAGTCCCCAAGGAGGTGCTTGAGAATGGGGCCAACTCAGAGCATGGCCGTCTATCCTTGGAGACTGGGGAAAGACAAGGGACAGGAGTCCATGTGTGAGTGCTTGGCAGACGTGCTAGTGGGAAGGAGAGGTCGCTCTCTATCAAATCTCTCTTCTCTTTAAAAGAAAAATATGTACTTCTGTTCCTTCTTCCCTGATAGCTTCCTACCTCTTCCTCCATTGCCTTGCTGGGGATCCCAAAAATCAGGGTGCATTTTTTATAAAGAGAAAGTTTCTCCCCACCTCTGTTTCTCTCCCTCTCCTCACTTTTCTTTCTCTTGGATTCAGATGGGGATCTAAAAAAATGTTTCTGTCAACAATCTTGTCTTTTTCTCCTTGTTCTTTGTGGAACCATAGGCTGGCCGAGTTGGAGGGACCTCCAAGGCCACCTTTCTAGATCCACCCCCTTATTTTCACAGATGAGGAGGTCATGGCTTGGAGCGACTGAGTGACCTGCTCCAGCCAGTACTTTGGTGTGGCTTCCCCTATTGCTGAGGTCAGCCATAATCCCCACATGAGCTAACAGATGGTCATATGCTTGAAATGATATCCTTGCTCAGTTGCTGATGCTGCACTTGCCCCCTATCCATATGAAGCATGTTTCTCTGGGCTATTTAGTCCCATGTCATTGAATCAGCCCTGAATGAGACCTCTATAGCAGAGAGGTCTCACACTTGATCCTGTGCTAGCATTGCAGCCCCAGCTCCAGGATTAGGATGGGAAACTATTTCTGACACTTCTTTGCAAATATTTACATTCTTCAAGTAAAAAGCAGGAGGAACAGAACATTTTGTGCCAGGTTGCAGAGCAACTACTGGTGAACATCTTATAGCTTGATAGTTATGGAAGGGGCCCTGGGAAGGCAACACATGTTGGAACAGTGTTCCTATTTGGTGATGGTCAACTGAGGCATAGTATTTCAGCTACGCTGCAAGGGCATGGGGACAGTGTTTCTGTACTTGCCTTGTGTTGATTCTATTTACCCCTTGATGATGCTTGAAGGGTATTTAAAGGTAAATAGAAAGAGATGGTAGAAAAATCTGCCCATCAGATTGGCTGAACTTTTATTGTTCTTTCTTATTTTTCATCCATTACTAGAAGGTATCAGCCATACCCTTTTGCTTTGATCAGTTGGGTATTTCCCTTGGAGTGGCCCTCATGAGCCCCTGGGAGGGATGGGATGTGATAGACTGGCTTGGTGGTTCTGCCCTGCAGAGGTGGGTTTGATTGCTAAGGATGCTCTGCTGCCTGATGTTTTGTTTCCCCAATCTCAAGTTACCCAGTGAAAATTTGGTGGTGGTGGCGGTGAGAGATCCAGCAGGGCTTGCAAGGTTCTGGTCTTCAGGCTGTTGTCTCTCCTGGACATCAGGCCTCCTCTGGACAAGGCTAACCCCCAGCCCTGCAGAGAAGCACATGGGGCAGCCAGCTCCAAGCCTGAGGCTATGTTCTGAGCATCTGGCTCTGCTTCAGGCAGTGATGTCTCAAGGAGAGCTCTGAGCCCTCCTGCCCCATCCTGTCCTGAGAACAGTGGGAACAGACAGAAGTTTGGGCTGCTCACCAAATAAGGTTAAAGTGAGGCAGTGGGAGATGCTAACAAATTTCATGAAGCCAACCAGCCCATTCTAGCCATGAGAACTCCAGATAAGACGTTTATATAAATAAGCATCCTCACAGCAAGCAGGTGAATGGTGCCCCTTCCCAGGGAGAACTTCTGAGCTCCCCATAACTCAGAGCCATTTCCCGTCCCCAGAGAAGGTTTCTGACCAATGCCAGCCACTTCTACAGGGTGACCTCCAGAATGCCAGGCAGGGCTGAAGTCACAAGGATCTTGTCCTGACTCATCCCTGGCAGACGCCCTGTTGATCCCATTGATAAAAACCTGCAGCCACCACCGCCACCGAGAACCTGGGAAGCCAGCCAAGCCCGGCTTCATTCACTGACAGGCTGCCCGGCTGGGGGGGAGTGGGATCGGAAAGTGAAGTTCTGGGGAATGCAAGCGAGGGAGGAATGGAGTGGAGGCCCAAGGTCTGGCTCAGGATGAGACAGAGACAGAGCCAGAGCACCAGCCAAGGCATGGCCAACTGAGGTTTAGGCTCCTTAGGTCGGAGATTAACCCAGATCCTGAAGGCCCTGGGCCTGCTAGAGAGTCCAAGAGTAACCCCAGACAGGGCTGCCCACACTCCAAGGTCTCTCTGACTGGCAGGTGGCCTCTCTGGAGACCAGCTGGATCAGTTCTTCTCAAACCTTGGTGCTTGTCAGAGTCCCCTGGGGTGCTTTGAAAAATACCAATTTCCACGTGCCAGCTAGAAAATTTGACACTTGGGAGTTGGCCCCATCCACCCGTATCTTTAGCCCATTCTCCAGGTTTTTCTCAGGGTCCATGAAGGTCTTGCCTGGCCTCTGGGCACCACTGGAGCCGGCTGTGCCCCCCTCCCCTGCCACAGGTACCAAGGCAGGAATTAAATCAGAAAGTTACAGGATGACATTGGGATGCTCCTTGGGATGACACTTTTGGGACCTTCAGACTGCTTCAGTTTAGATCCTGCAACCAACTCGTGCTGGTGTGGCGGGACCGATATACAGACCTGTGCTGGCACAGGAATGCTGAGCTCTAGATACTGTCCCATCATTCTCTGTCGTATTACCTGGCTTTATTGGATCTATGGTGCTTACCGCTATCTGACATCATTTTATTGTTTGTTGGTTAGTTGTCTATCTCCTACTGCTGAAAGTGTGTTTCCATGAAAGCAGAGGCCTCACTGGGTTGCTTACTGCTATCTGCCTAGCACCCAGAAGTGAGGTGGCCTATCACTGGATCTGGATTCCTGCTTGTTTATTGAATTTGAGTTTCAAGATACAGGAGCCTATCAGGAAAGTTCCCAAAGTCAGCTCTGTTTTCAGGGAAGTTCCTGACCTTCCCAGTCCCTTTCTCCCTCTTTAGCTGTGTGTCTTCTTTGGGAGGAGAGCAGGAAAGGGGGGTCATGGGAGGTCACAGCATTCAGCTTCTCTCAGAATCAGGACATTCCATGGGGGCCTGGCTGGTGTGATTTGTTTGAGTGTTTTTAAAATGATTCTCCCTGGGGCACCTGGGTGGCTCAGTGGGTTAAAGCCTCTGCCTTTGGCTCGGGTCATGATCCCAGGGTCCTGGGATCGAGCCCCACATCGGGCTCTCTGCTCAGTGGGGAGCCTGCTTCCTCCTCTCTCTCTGGCTGTCTCTCTGCCTACTTGTGATCTCTGTCTGTCAAATAAATAAATAAAATCTTTAAAAAAAATAAAATAAAATGATTCTCCCTGCACAACATCATCGGTAGCTTGTTCAAGTTAGAGTCAACGGCTTTCCTAGAGCAAAGAGAATGTGCTCAGGTCCCAGCCACAGTCCACACCTCTGCTCTGCAACACTGATACACATAGGAAGAGATCTCTGTAGTAGCTTCTGCGAGTCTCCAAGCATCTCATCAGATGCTTGGACACAGGGATGCTGGCTGGTGGGAACAGGAGACAAGGCCCCCATACAGACTGTAGTTGCCCTTCCTGCTTGGGGAAGAATAAAACTTTCTCCCTGGGTGCTGGGAGATCTTCTCTAAACATCTGTAAAACTGGGACTTTTACCACCAGTTATAAGGAGTAACTGAAAAAAGGAGCAGTCACTTAGTCAAGTTCCTGGGACCGTGTAATTCTATTTTAGTTATTGTTATGGCTACTTGTGGGGGGGTGGGGTAAAATATAGGTAAGATTTACCATCTTGACTGTTTTTAAGTGTACATTTTAGGGGCATTAAGTACATTCACATTGTACCATCAGCACCATCTGTCTGCAGAACTCTGTCATCTTCTCATACTGCAACTCTGGCCACACTGAACATTACCTCCCCATCATGCCAGCCCCTGGCAGCCCCAATTCTACTTTCTGTCTATGAACCCAACTACTCTGGGTGCCTCAGATACATGGACCCATACGGGGTTTGTTTTTTTATGACTGGCTTCTTTCACTAAGCACAATGTATTCAAGGTTCCTCGGTGTTGAAATATGTGTTGGAATGCCCTTCTTTTAAAAGGCTAAATAATATTCCATTGTGTGGATAGACCACCTTTTGTTTATCTGTTTATCCACTCATCTTTCGATGGGCATGTCGGCTGCTTCTACCTCTTGGCTATCTCAAACAATGTTGCATGAACATGGGTGTGCAGATAACCTCTTCCGTTCTCTTGGTCCTTCTGGGCATGTACAATTTGCTGTTCTTCTAAGTTTATGCATATATGTCTGTAAGTATAATTGCCAAATCATATAGTAGTTCTCTGTTTAACTCAATGAGGAAACTCCATACTGTTTTTTACAATAGGTGCCTCTTTTTGCGTGCCCCCTAACAGGGTGCAAGAGTTCCCATTCTCCACATCCTCACCAACACTTGTTAATTTCTTCTTCCTTTATAAAAATAATAGTCATTCTATGGCTATTTTTTTTTCTTAACTTAAAAGTGTTGAAAAAAAGAATGCGTCTCTTTTCTTCCATTTTTCTTGGTGGTATCCCACTAAGTTATACCAGTCTCCTGTGTGTGCTGGAGACTACAGAAACTCAGTAAGGAAAGGGGGTCAGGGAATAGGGTGTGGGGAACACTTTATCACTGATCAGGAGAGAAGTATTCTGTAGTCTGTGAAATGTGTAGAAGGTGTACGCTGCCATGTAACACACACTGTAGGGGCATGTGAACGTGTGTTGAGTGAACTGGGCACCCGTCCTCCCGGGAGGAAGACCTCGCATCTGTCAAGTGCTGATTAACTGTCAGACCCGATGCCGGGTGTGTGCTCCTCCTCGGAACCCTTGTGAGGAAGTGTTGACTCTATTTATAAGAAAGACAACTGAGGCCCAAAGAAGCTGAGGGTGAGCCCGTGTTCCTAGGATTCCTGAGGGGCAGAACTGGGATCTGAACCCAGGACCCCAGACTCTACATGGGGGTTGAGGAGATGGCTGTTATTTGCTCTTGTCCTGGTATGAACACACAACCTGACCTTAGATAAGTCGCTGAGGATTTCCTCCTCTGATGTGGTGGTGCGGTGGGGGGCTATCCGAGCCCCTGATGTTCCCTGGTTCTGCAGGGCTGTGCCCTCCATCTGGTCTCAGGAGGGCCTGGGCCCGAGAGCAGTGGGCCAGACAGAGAAGGACCACCACATCCTGCAGGGCAGTGAGTGGCACAGGAGCGTGTGTGTTCACCAGCTGGGGAAGAGTCACCATGGGGATCCCACGAAGAGCCTTCTGGATGTGTCCATGAGCACTGGCCTGGCTTTCTGTCCCAGCTGTAGCCCTAACTGCTGTGTGACCCAGCGCTTTCCTTCTGTGGATGGTGATGATGGGCTGGGCTTAGGAGAGCACTTAATATGTGTCGCTAGAATGAGGGTTTGAGTTGAAGCCACCCACTCACTAGCTCTATGGGGCAGTAGCAGCTCTGTGTTGTAGAAGAAAAATAGAAGCTTAGAGTCGTTATGTAATGAATGAGTCCCACAGACCTAGGAAGTAGGGCCGGGATAGGAGTACCTGCTCTTCCTCCGCTCCAGGCTTGATGGGGACGATCAGAACCAGATCGATGTGATTAACTTCTATCAGAGTGATTTCAGGGTGGAAGGTGCAATGCAAAGAACAAATAAGGCCTTTGTCTGGGCAAGCAGAAATCCTGGGAAAGGAGGTTAGAAAGCTAGAGTTCTTTAGCAAGTTCCTAGGGTTCCCTGAGCCTCAGTTTCCTTGTCTGTAAAATTCAAAAACCATCACTCCCATGCTTACAAGACACAGCTGGAAGGGGGAAGAGAGGAGGGAAGATTTGTAGACATGCTTGAAAAGGTATAAACCACACTCTGTACTGACAGTGGTGACAGAGAGAGACCGCCCTTGGGAAAGTTCATCTGGGAGAAATTTCCTGGGCTGATTGTCAAAAGAGGAGTGGTGTCCAAGGACGGGCAAGACCCAGTCTCTGCCCTCTGGGAGCTGGGCACATGGTGGGCAATGAGACCAGGGCATAAGTAACCAAAAACTAACTCTTCAAGGCAGAGAGAGGTAGATTTCACTTTTCCCCCCTCTCCTCTCCCCCTTTTCCTCCTCTCCCCTCCCTCTTCCTTCCCTTCCTGTCCCTAGGTAAGTTTCTTGAAGGCAGAACTTCCAGAGAGCTCTAAGTGGGTATAGGAGGGAGCAATCAGGTTAGGCTGCATGGAGGAGACTGCCACCTGGGAGGAGGAGGGTTCATTTCAGATTTTCAAAGACTTGCAGTTTGGGAGCTGAGCTTCCACTGTGCCCCGTCTGGGAGACTAATTTCCCCACCCCACTCTTCTCATCCTTGCCTCTGCTGTGAGTCTTCTTGCTAAAACCATCTATTACTTTTTTTTTCTCCTCTTCAGCAGAGGTGCATCGAACATGCATTATTTATAATAATTAAGTTAATATTTTATATTTTATAGGCTTAAATTGTTCATTCTTCTCATAATGCACAGAGTCCCCTGGGAGCCCAAAATGTTCTGGGCATTCCATGGGGGTCCTGCTTGAAAACAGTCCTTCTGGGCAGGTTTCGGCCACCCATGGCTGGTGAGGGGGCACTGTAGTGCACGGAGGTCTGGCAGGATGACCGGCAGGCTGTCACTTTCTCTGGACTGCAGTTTGGCCACTGGACCAAGCTTGGCCCCGGGGTGGCTGGTGGGGCTGCTCAGTCTCTCCACCCATGTTTGCTGGGTTCTGGAGGCCTGGCAGGGAAGAGAGGGTGTGCTAGGATGTCCAGGGCAGCTGCCCCCTACTTTGCAAGGGCAGGGGCCTCCACAGGACCTGCACTGGGGACCCTAGTGTTAGTAGTAAACTGCCAAAGTGGTCCTGTGAAGTGAAAAGAGTGGGGGGAAGAGCAGTGTGTTTCAGATACTTCCAGTTGGTAAAAAAGGGGGAGTCGGACCGTGCGCTCCTATTTGCTGACACACGGGTAGAGCACTCTGCAGTTACAGCACACTGCCTGGCTCAGGGGACTGGCGGCCGCGTGATAAGAAGACTGTGTACGCACACACATTTGTGTATGACACATATGTGTGTGGGTGTATATATGCATTTTTGAACAATTTGAGGGCATTAAAACCATTTTTAATGTGTTCTACCAGCAGTGCAAGGCCCCATGGTCTTCCCTATCCTGGCCTGGGCCTGATGGAAGGGGGCTTCCCTTCCAGCCCCTCCAGGCCACCGCCCCCCTACCCTGCTCAGGGCTCTGGGACCTGCTTCTCCCCACGCTGCTTCCTGTTTCCATCCCCTGTGACATATGACTTCTCCGGAGCTCCCTTCTCACCAGCCCACGGATCTTCCACCCATCTTCGTGAGCTGGCCTTCTCCTGCTTTCTGATGGACACCTTCCATCCCAGCTTCCCTGCTTTCCTGTCTCCCTTTCACCCTAGGCCCTGGTTGTTCAGCTTATCCATCAAAATCCCTTTTCTGAGATGGTCACAGCTGATAATGACATGTGTCAACCAGACGACACCCCTCCCCTCAGACTGTGACTGTGATACCTCCTCATGGGAGAGAATTTGGAAAATATCATAACACCCTTCCTAGATGACCCGCAGCCTCACCAGCCAGAGATCACTGGGCATCAACTCTTCTGTTCCTCTTCTCTGCTTCAGTGTTTGCGTCATTAACATTATATTCAAAAGCTGAGTTCATATCCTGCTCTTCCTACACTTTTCTTTTCTGCTTTTCCTGAATATTCTGTTAAAAGCGTTCTCCAACTTTTAAAAAATTCTCACGGATAACATTTCTGAAATTTATCACAGAGATGGACTCTATACTGAACTACTCCCAAATTTCTGAACAGTGTTTATCACTGACCCTGGCTGGGGTCATACTCCCACCTCAAATACATGTTGAGGGATCGAGCAAATGTGCTGCTATCCATCAAGGACCCAGACCCCCACCTAACCCACAGTAGATGTCCAAGAAGTGCCCCACACATCCACTGGACAGATACACTCACTGGAATTGACGGGTCTTCTTCAAGTCCCCAAACTCCGAAGTTCGGCTTTCTCTGTAAGAAGGTAACAGCTGTGACCAGTGATTCCTGTCTGACAGGAGGTCAGGTGAGCCAGGAAAGAAGGAAAGAAGGAAGGAAGGAAATATAGAAAAGGCCTATTTTGGAGGAAGTGAAGCAGGAAGTGGAAGCAACTTTGCCTGTCTGCTTTTCTCATTGCAAAGCCTTATCCTCTCTAAGGAACTGCTTGTGGTGACTTTTTCTTCTTACTTCCTCACCTCCTTGAACTGAGAGGGGTGGAGGGCTGGCTGGGATGGGGAAGGTGAGTGACTGTGGAAAGCAGGAAACTCCAGCCACGGCAGCATGAATAATTTAGAGCACCAGCAGTTAGCACGTTAGGCTGCTAAGGATTGAATGAGAGGCTTGTTCTGCTGAAGGCTGACATCCTTTTGCTCTTTGGGGAGCAGTTTCTCCACCTCGGTCTGCTTGTTGAGTGGGAGCTATAGATATCGGTAGGGCCTTGGGCAATTGCTCATCCATTCAACAAACATGTGTCTAAACCCCTGCCTCCCCTGGGGGGCTGTGTGAGGGAAGGGGGCAGCAAAAATGAGAGTTGGTTTAAATTCTCATGGAGGGCAGGTGGTCACTAGGCTGGCTTGCTGGCTACCTCTGTTGTTCCCCCACATCCCACAATCCCAGTCTTCTTGCTCACTTTGGAATACCAGCCCATAAATCCTCATCCGATACACACAGGCTGTGGCCAGTAAGAAGAGAAAGGCTGCCTCAGCCCAGCAATGGTTGTCAGAGCCCCACTCCCTCACCCAAGGCTGCAGAATCTCTGCTCCTGGGTTTCACCCACACCATCATCCTTAGTCACCCCCTGGGTCCTCAGTCTCTCTCCTTTCACGTTGCCTACCCCTGGCTTTTCCCCTAAATTTTGCCTCTTTTTAAAAATTTTTTTTGGTGTTCCAAGATTCATTGTTTATGCACCACACCCAGTGCTCCATTTTGCCCCTTTTCTATTTTAGATCTATAAGTGAGATCTAAGAAGGATTTGCGTGAATTGAATAGATTGCGTGTTTCTTGGCTTTTCTTTAGACAAGTAGGTGAGTTGAGTGGTGTATGTTTCCTTTCTGGGTCTCTGTGGCTGTGATTACATCTCAGGCTGCTTCTTACCAAAGTATCCTTGGGTCTTCTGGCTTCAACTGGGTTCTGGGTCCTCCTGGAAACAGTTGCCGTAACCAGGGGAATGTGAGCTCTGAGTAGCCAGATCTGAGTGACCTACCCTCCCTAGAGCAGAGAGTGGAATGTGAACTGAAATTTTGGGGGTCCAGCGGGAGTCTAATGGGTGAACATAACCAACAGAAGCCCACCCACCCATCTCTGGCCAAACTGAATAAAACTAATTATTTCCCCAAATCCTTAAAGGATGAAAACCACTGAATTTGTTAAAATACTAAAATTACTTCTCTGAGTCTCTGAGGTATACCCTTCCCCCTCCCCTCAATTTATTAGTGTCCCTCTGTTCAGCAAATGTTTCCCTGTTTCCTGGTCTAATTATACTTAAAATACTTGTGTGACCTCAGGTGAATCCCATAGCATCATGGGGATTCAGATCCCTTATCTATAAAATGAGAGGATTAACTTAAATTATTAATTTTCTATCTTTTTTAAAAGTAGAGGCACCTTTTCCTCAAATTAAATCCTATATGAAGTCCCCAAATACCAAATACATACAAGGAATGTTCATTTAAAAAGAGGTCCCTTAAGTTAAAGTTTAGAATATTCACTTTTTATTAAATTGGTAAATGGGAAAAAATGGGTCCATTCTGACAACACACAGGTTTGAAATCAAGGATTATAGTTAATGTACTTACTTACACATCATCGTTGGCATTTAATTATTTCCATTTTGTGTGTGTGTGTGGCAGTATTAAGAACATTCTGGTTGGCTCAAATCAATAGCTGTATGTGGTAAGAGTTTTCTTACAGCCCAGCTTGTAACTGTTGAGCTGTTTGCTCTTAAAGTGAAACAAATCCAGAAACGTGACAGAGGAGTCTTAGACAGTTTTTGTTCCACAGAAGAAAAATGTGGGAACATTAAATGACATCCATCCCTTATCATAAATGTGAATGGGATAATAATAAATAGAAAAACCTGCAAAAGGCACTGACGTTCTCTGTGAAATGATGAGATGAGGACAAGTTGTGCATTTCCTGTGATTGCACAGCTGGCTTTCACACAGAGCCTGGAAGATGTCTCAAGCACCTTCGGGCCGGGCATTCAGTGAGCTCAGCCCACAGGAGCCGGCCCAGTGTGCCAGCAGGTGCATTTGATAGGATTGGGTGTGCACAGCCCTGTGCTCGCAGAAGACCTGTGCACAGCCACAGCCATCTTTGGGGGAGTTCAAACTCTGGGCCCAGCCTGCACAATTGTGAGATAAGCCCGTGGCCCAAGTTGATGGTATCCATGGCCTCCAAGGTATCAAAATTTCATATAATTAGAGCATCAAGGCTGTTTTCTTTATTGTGGTTTGGAAACATAGTTATACCAACCTCATGAAACTTACCTCCAACTTCTATTGAAACCTGTCCAGATCCCTCTCCCTCACTGTTGAAAGCAATGCTTCTCAAAGTGTAGAGTGTGTTGGTTTAGTGTGCTACCTTCTCAAAATTTAGTGTGCAATCACCTGGTGGGTTTGTTAAAACACAGATTCCTGGGTGGCACCCCCAGAGATCCTGACTCAACAGGTCTGGGGTGGACGCTGAGAATTTGCGTTCCTTAAGAAGCGTGGGTGATGCCAATACCACTGGTCCACACTGAACAGTGAGATTCAAGTTCAGCTTGGTCAGAAGATCTTTGTGGGGTTCTTCTTATGTTAAACATACGTGATTCCCCAAGGCAGGACACAGAGTGTGTTGCTCTAGGACCCCTCCTCTTGCCTGAGACTAGATGACCATCTAGCATAGCAGACTAGAAACTGTCTGAGCCTTGGATGACCTTTGAAATGCTCTTCTCTGTATCCGTAAGGAAGGGACTTTCAGAAATGACTTCTAATCAGATGCAGAGCAGTGCTAGACGAGGAGTCAGACCTTCCTGTTTCTTGCTGTGAGCTGGGGCACTTCGAGGAAACCACTTACTTCCTTGTTCTCTATTTCTCCATCTGCAGCATCAACTCATGATCTCCTCCCTGCACCCCTCACAGGGTGATGTGTCTGAAGGTGTTTTGTAAATGACCTACCGCTACCTCTACACACGTAAGGAGCTGTTACTATTGATACCTGTGACATCCTTAATCATGCTATTTCTGGGCAGAATGGGACATTTCAGGCCTCCAGATTCTTCAAGAACCCTAAAATGCAACTTGCATTCTGAAAGCTGACCTGTAGAGTAGAACTTGCTCATAGGCTCTGGGGTCCCTCTCAGGCTGCCCTTTGTGTAGGTGCACTGAGCCTTGGTTCACCCCCGTTTGGACCCTTTGCCCCTTGGAGGCCAGATAAGCCTGTTTGGGTGCAGAGATTTGGTTTTGCTTCTCCACCTCTCCAGGGGCTGCCCTTCTCTCAGTGTCTAGAGTAAAGGGCTCCAGCTGTGTTTTGGTCGCTTGGAGCCTGCAAGCTGCCACGACACAGGAAGATGACTTGATGATACTGCTGATGCTGGTGGTGATGCTCCATCACTGTCATCATCGTCATCGTCTTCTTCATCATCATCATCATCACCATCCAAGCAGCCACCAGATAGTTTGTGCCCATGCTGGGCTGGGTGCTGAGCTGCGTTTCTCATGCTTTGTCTCTCCACCTCGGGGCAGCCCCTTAAGGTAAGTATCATCATCCCCATTTTACAGATGAGGAGACTGAGGTTCCGAAAGAATCTGCAACTGGGTCAAGATCACATTGCTAATAAATGTGTGTGGATCTGAGACTCAGAGTCTTTGGGGTACCACCTGCTTGTCCTACCCTGTCTCTTAGGGTTTGGTCAGCACATTAGCAACATATCTCAAGAGAAGCCCATCTTATTTATCATCACAAGGAAACAGGCAGGACCGGGCTAAGAGATACATGGAGATGGGTGGGTTGGGTGAGGACACAGCACAGAGCAGCCCTGGCCATTAAATGCCACATATTCACTCTTTCACCCGGTTACCCCTGTCCCCATCAAAAGCAGGTGGGAAGTGGGAGCATGAACAGGTCTAGGCAGCTGCAGTTGTCCCACCTGGGGGCTTTGGCAGCCGCTGGCCTCCTGGGTGCCAGCACCTTTAGGACCCAGGGTTCAGGGCCATGGCTGTCTCCCACCCATCCAGTTTTAAGATGTCGTTGTGCTGAACTTCCTAAGAGACATGCTCCTCCCTTCCTGGGAAGCATCCCATGGCTCCGTGTTGCTTTTAAGATAAAGTCCAAGTTGCTCAGCGTAGAATCAGATTCATGTTCTCTGGCTCCCCAACCTTGTGCCTCATGGGAGCTTTTTCCTCATTCCCACAAATACTCCCCACATGTCACCTTCATTCCTCTGCATGTGCTATTCTGTCTGCCCACAGTGTTCTTTTTATTTATTTATTTATTTTGCAAATTCTGCTCCTCCTGCAAAGCCCAGATAAGGTTCCCTCCACACTGTCTCACACAACCATTGACATCCTCTATGCTTCTCGCCGTCCCTCCCCATGGAGCCCCTCTCCCCTTCCCCTTGCCTGGCTCACCACTTTCTCCCTAACCCAGTGTGTGCTTGTTGAGAGCAGGCATTTTGTTTGATTTGGTTTTGGTCTTGGATGGTGCTCTGCAGACAGTTGGCACTCGACCCATCACTGTCGAATAAGTGACAATCTGTGCTAGGGAGACATGAATACTGCTCTCGGAGTTTGAGGGTCTAGGTCTGGTTCTGGCTATGCCATCCCTGGGCTACTTACCTGTTCCTCTCCAGGCCCCAGTTTTCTCATCTGTAGAATGAGGGAGTTGGACTTCACAGGTGGTTGTCTGCTTCCATTGTGCATAAGATCTACCTGGGCAGTGTGTTTAAAATGTGCATTCCCAGACCCCTCCCAAGAGTCATAAGGGGATCTGCAAAACTCACACATACCCGGGGAGCTTTCTGCTGCTGATGGTTCTCAAGTTATCTTTAAGTGACTCTGGTCCTGGTAGACTTCTAGTCAGGTCCTTTCTGAGACAGGGGGGCTGGTAGAGCTGTGAGGGGAAGAAGGAGTCTGTGGAGCTGTGGCCATGGTAAGTGAGGCAAGAGCCACCATCACCATCCTCACCATCACTGTTATTACCATCATGACCATCTTCTTCACCATCATCACTGTCATTCCACTATGGTCTTTATCATCATCACCATCACCGCCACCATGACCATCATCATCATCCTCACACCATCACTGTCACCAGCAAAGCCACCACCACTCCTCAGTGCTCAGCAGGGACCAGGGCTTGTGCTAATGCCTTTATGGGCATTATCTCCTTCAATCTTCTCAAGTGCCTTGTGAGATAGGGCTCAGAGGGATGCCTGACCATGTCCCAGAGCAGACCCTGGGTGTTCCAATCGGCACATGGCCCCATGTGCCAAGCAGTCTCGCTGCTAGAGGGAGCCTACACTTTCCCTGGCAAGCCTGGAGAGAGCAAATAGGGTGCTTGCCCCCTAGAAATCTATTCCTTCATCCAGCATATCTCTATTACAGGCCTCCTTTGTACCAGATGCCAGGTTTGAATTTGATCCAGGCCAATAATTTTTTTTCCATTTTCGCAAAACAAAGATTTTATTTTTTCTTTCCCCAACCCCTTCCTTCACAATTTAAACTCCTGCTAAAATAGCGTGCGTGGCTGAGCCTCAGGCCAATTTGTGTCTTTGTACTCAGCACACACACTCCATCTTTCACACCACAAACAGCTTTGCTCAGGAAAAATATGTTTTCCCTCTGCAAAACTGCCATTTTAGGGCAACACATAGAAGGCAGAAAGAGACTATTTCACTTTTTCTTCCCCTGGAAAAACCCACCAAGATGTTGTTTTCCCTTGCTTTTTCTGGAGGGGAGATATTTTTTGACAGCTTTCGTCGCTAATCTGGCTCTCAGCCCTACGCCTAGTGCCAACTTGTGAAGGAAGCAAAGGAAAAGCTAGATGAGCAAAGACAAGATTCTCCTAGAGGAGCACCAGGACCCTGTAACTCAGGGGTTGTAGGGGACCTCGTGGTTAACCCAGTCTTCTGCCCCCAGGGAAAGCCCCTCTTGGCAGCTCTGAATGGGGACACAGCTGTGGGGGTACAGGCTGCCTTCTGGGGGTCTCAGTGGGCACTCATTCAACAGATATCCTGCCTCACTTTCTTTTCACAGGCTGGAGAATGGGCTGGGTGCTTTGGGACTACAAAAATAAATCAGTCACTGATTCTGCCTCTATACTTTCCAGTTGAGTACAGAGTGAAGACTTGTATATTAACTTACTGTAACATTGAGTAGAAAGTGAGATGTATGGACTAGGAAGTGTGACCAGAGCCTAGTTTCCCACGGGAGGCTTGTTTTAGCCAGGGAGCTGGGGGGGGGGGGTGTTGGAGGATGAGGTGGCCCTTGAGCTGACGCTATGCTTTCCAGTCCTTGTCTCTTCAGTACCTTGAAATTGGCCTCCATGTGTCTTCTAGGCATTTGTCCTCGCTCTGCTCCCTGGCCCAGCTCAGGATGAGTCCTCCTTCTGTGTGTGGCAGGCCTTCGGGTGCTGGCAGACAGCTGCTAGGTGTCCCCGAGTCTCCAATCTCCTGTGCTACTTTCCTGGACCCACACCACATGGTGTTTCTGTCCTCGTGGCCCATCTCCACATGGAAGTGAGTGGAGTGAAGCTCAGTGGAATGCTTCCTTCCACTGTGGAGCCAGCTTCCTGAGCCAGGAGCTCTGTGGGTTACACCTGTCCCTGCAGCCCCAGGGCTATAGGTTGTCAGACCTTATTTCTTCTCAAGGTAACAGAAACCACTGAGCTGGCATAGCTCATTGGATATATCTCAGGAGACCCAAGGCAAGAGTGCAGCTGGGCCCTGGGATTATGGATCAGGAGGCAGAAGTCCAAAGGATGCGAGGTGCTTCTCCCAACCCACCCTACTCTCAATCTCCCTCAGCAGCCTACTCTCCTAGTGCCAAGCTCTGATGGGTTCCCCTTGGGTCCGGTGCTCTTCTGGTGATTGGGTGGGGTCCAGGGAAGGGCCTCTGATTGGCCCAGTGTGAATCAGGAGTCTATCTCTGGTCCAACCAACAGGAGCCAGTGGACAGGGTCATCTCTCAGGGAGGCCAGCAGGGTCCATCTCTAGGATCGAGGGAGGCACTGTGAGAGAAGGGAGATTCACTGTGAACCAGGGAGATAGCAGCTCAGTGCCCCCATACCAACTCTTCCTTCTGCTAGCTGTGCAACCTCTCTAGGCTTCAGCTGCCGAATCTTTAAAATGCTAAAAGACCGACCATTTGCTTGATAGGTTTCTTGTCATAATTAAATGGAGCAGTGCTTTACCCCAGGCCTGACACATGACTCACATCTGTTAAGTGGTAGCAACACATCTACTCGATGATGGATCCGAAGGGAGCCTTTTCCTGGCTGGTCTCCCCATCTGGGTCTTTCAGATGAGGACATTAAAGTAGGGAGGTTTCACTTCATGCCATCCCCACCCTCCACACCTGGGAGATCTTTGATATGACTCATTAGAGTCTGTGCTGTGTCTCCTGACACACATAGCAAGAGGCCCCTTGCCCTTGGCCACAGGAGGCCAGGCTGGACCTGGTCCTGTCATCACAGCCATGAGGACATTAACTGAACCATACCCTCTTCACCAGAGAAACATCCCATTGGCTCACAGGATCTCACATTCTATAGGACTTTTGTATGGGGTCATTGTGTGGGTGTCATTCAGCCACAATCCAGATTTCTCAAGAGGAAGGTTATATTTTACTGGTGTTATCATTAGGATGGTGATATCATTAGGGCCAGGTTGGGTGTGGGACTTCAGGGTCATGAGCCCAGAAGAAAAAGTGGGATGTGAGGGGGCAGGAGCCTGGGATCGAGGGGCACAGATGGCAAAGAAACAAGATGGCATTCTTGGGGATAGCCAGGAGGAAAAGGGCAGTACCTGTGACATAGGATGGGGAGGATCACTGAGGGCTCACCTAGCATTCATAGATAGCCACCAAGGAGGCATAGTTCCAGGTTAGTGAGGCATGGCCCTGGTTGGTAAGGAGTCACAGCTGAGTAAGGTGGAGAGACCTACGTATCAGGAGCAGCCTGGCCCAGGGGTCACCTACAGAGGGTTCAAATCCCATCACTACCAGCCCCCAGCAGGGTGACCTTGGCAAGCCACTCTCATATCAGAGCCTCAGTATCCACATGTGTGAATGGGGATAATGATAGTACCCACCCACAAGTCTGACATGAGGATGAGTGGGTTGATACACAGGAAGAGCTTTGCCCAGGGCCCAGCTCATACTGAGTGCTTGTCATTAGCATAATTATTATTAAGGAGCAAAGGTACATACACTGAGTGATGAATACCACCTGCAGGAGCCCTAGTAAAGTGGGCTAGTAGGGCCTGGGCTCAGTAGGCAGGGGACACAAGGGGGGGAGCTCCTCATAACACGGCATCAGCTCCTCAAAAGTAGTGCGGTCTCTCCTGCATTGCCCGTGGGAATGCAAATGGTGCGGCCACTCTGGGGGACAGTTTGGCAGTCTCTTAACAAAACTAAACATACTCTTACCATATGATCCAGCAACTGTGCTCCTTGGCATCTGCACAAAGGAGTTGAAAACCTATGTTCATGAAAAAACCTGCATATGGGTGTTTATAGAAGCTTTATTCATAATTGCCCAAACTTGGAAGCAGCCAAGATATTCTTCAGTAGGTGACTGGATAAACAAACTGTAGTACATCCAGGCAGTGGAGTGTTATCACTAAATAATTATCACTAAAAAGAAATGAGCATATTGAGGCATGGAAAGATGTGGGGGAACCTTAAATGCATCTTACTAGGTGAAAGAAGCCCATCTGGAAAGGCTGCCTATTGTATGCTTCCAACTGTATGACATTCTGGAAAAGCAAAACAATGGAGAAGGTAAAAAGACCGGTGGTCACCAGGGGTTAAGGGGAGGGAGGGATGAACAGGTGGAGCGGAGAGGATTTTAGGGCCGTGCAGCTATTCTGTATAAAACCGTAATCATGGATACGTGTCGCGATGCATTTGTCAGAACTCATAGAACGCACAACACCTAGTGAACCCAGCTGTGGATTCTGGCCGATAGGGATGTGCTAGTGTAGACTCATCAATTGTACCACTGGTACTATTACCACGCTGGCAGGGATGTCGATGGTGGGGGAGCTGTGGGGGGGGGGCTGGGCAGGGGAAATAGAGGAAATATCTGTACCTCCCAGTCAGTTTTACTGTGGACCTTAAACTGCTCTAAAAAGTAAAGTCTGTTATTTAATAAGAGAGTAGCTTGCCTGTGCAGGACCCTGTCCTCATTGCGAGTCGTGGACTGATGAAGCAATCATTTGGGAATTTACTGTTCAGGGGCTGCAGTGGCAGGCATAGGGCATGCGGAGAGGAAGGTGACCATCTGCCCTCAGGAACCACTCTTATCAGACTGGTGGTGGCCACTGTGGGGTGCCGCAATAGGGGGGTGTGGGAAGAGCCAGGCAATGACAGGCCCTGGGGTGGCACCAGGGAGAAAGGGGCTCTCAGTTCCACCTCGGGAGCTGTAACTGAATGGGTACTGAAAGTAGAAGGCACTGGATGGGCAGGATATTTTTAGGATGTGTGATATGGGATGACAGTCCACACTTAAAAGCTGAGGATGTATTGTCCTTCTCTTCCTCTGCCACTTAGGGAGGTGTGACCTCCGTGTCACAGGTGAGGAAGCAGGTGGGACCCAGATGAGTTGCTGACACCTCATGTGGTGTGACCTGGGCCAGTTTACCACTTCTCCAAGCCTTGGTTAGCTTGTCTTTGAAATGGGGCTGTTGCCTACTTTGGAGATTTGTGGGTATTAAATGATGCTCTAGACTTTTGCTGGCTGATGGAAATATGATGTGGCCCTAAAATGCAAGCCATGTTTGGGAGTTTACATTTTCAGTAGCCACATTCAAAAAAGGTAGAAAGAAGTAGATGGAATTAATTTTGCTGACATACATATCATGTTTTATTAACCCAGTTTAACCCAATATCTATCAGAAATATTATCATTTCAACATGTAATCAATACTATATTTATTCTTGAGATATTTAAAGGTTTTTTACTAAGTCTGATATCTGGCTGGCATGGATTTGCCACTCATAGCATGTCTCAGTTGGAACCAGCCACATTTCTGGTGTTCACTAGCCACGTGCTGCCTGAGGCCGCCATACTGGAGAGCCCTGCTGTTTATAAATGTAGGCAGTTTCCATCCTTCCCTCTACAAGTGGGGATAACAATATCACACTCCAGAGCTTCACTAATTACTCATCTGGTCACACTCTATCTAGCGTGTATTAGTATTATTAGATCAAGAGCTTTATTTCACGCACCACAATTGTATATTCATAAATTCTAATTCACGAATCCGCAAGCTTGCAATCACAGGCCCATGCAAACACAGGAATTAGTCTTTTGTTCCTGAAGCAATTTGTGTTCACCTCTTTCAGAGTACTTGTGAAGCCTGGCATGTGTTGGGATTAGTTGTGTGAATCTCTGTCTCCCCCAACTCTGCCCCAACTTGAAGCTTCTTGGAAGGGAAGGATATGTCTCTAGCATCCTTCTATCCCCCGCCGCCCCTCCCTGCACCCCAAGTGTCTAGCTCCTGGCTGGCCCTAGCAAGTATTCAATAGGCGTTTTTTGAATAGACGCCATCAACCAAAGTATCGGTTCCTTTTAGAAGAGAAGCGTATTATAAAGAAAGGCTCTAAAGTCAGATTATGTAAAAATGTGTTGAAAGGCAGCAGGGACATCAAATGTAACCACCGAATTGAAGTTTTTATTTGAGTAGACAGGAATCTGGCAGAGATGAGTATAGGGTTCCGACAGATGGGTGTGTGTTTGGGAGATGAGGCCAGAACAAAAGTGTCTGGAAATTTGTCATAGGCATTTGAACTTCTAGTGAAATAAATTCTGTCTCCCCCACTGTGAGACATGCTCCAATAAGCTCAAAGGCCTTGTGGAAGGCGGGAGCACCTTGTTCTCCCTGTGTATGCCACAGCCCTCTTCCAGGGGCGATGTGACCCTGTGGCCTTGCCCACAGGCTTTGGTTACCCTGAACCACAGAGACCCTGAGACAGCAGAGGTTGGGGAGCAGGCTTTGACCAGCTTAGTGGTGACCGTGTAACCGGGCTAGCCACAGTGGTTACTACAATCCAGGACCCGCCTGCAACCTTGGGGGAAGGAGTGACAGTCCAGTTCTGGGTGTCCCCAGGGCTCACAGCTCCCACCCTGTTTACTGTCACTCTAAGAGGCATCAATTTGAGACTCTCTTCCACATCTCTTAGGCAGCCACAGGGACCGGGTGCCTGAAATAAAGGAGGGAGGACACCTCTAAGAAGTCTGGGTGATTTGGCCCCATGGGCAGAGGTGCGATGGTGCTGGCCATGGCAGTGTGTGAAATCCTTGAGTAATCACCGCTGAGGATAGCCACATACATGGTAGGGAGCAATATCTGAGTTCATTAATAGCAGTGTTTCCGACACATTTTTCATGGCATTTTACCTGAATTACCTTCTTTAATACTTGGAGCACCCCTATGACACAGGTTCTATCTTATGTCCACTTCACTAGTCAAGAGACAGAGCAGAAGCTGGGTGACTTGTCCCAGGACAACCAGCTGGGCAGGGGACAGGCGTCAACAATCCAAAGTTGTGACATCAGAAAAGGTGTAAACATTTGGATGCAGAATCAGACACACACATCTGTCTTAATAAGTATAGAAAGTCTCAGCTGTTGGAAGGCGTCTTTGTGCAGCGGGTACCGCTACCTAACAGAAAAGCAGTTCTAAAAGCTCTGGTTGTGGGTTTCCTCAACCCTAAATGGAGACGGGGTTAGATCTTTTTGCCTCTCCTGCCACCCTTATCCCCAAGGGACCATCTAGGAGTCCAAGAAAGCATCTCTCACTCTCTCTCTCTCTCTCCACCTGCAGGGACACTAACCCAACAACCTCCACTCCCACCCCCACCCCGCGCCTCCCTGCAGTGTTTCTCAAACGGTGGCCTACGGGACCACAAGCATCAGAGGCCTGGCTGGGGCCTGAGAGGGGCCCCAGCCACCCTGTAAGCAGAGCCAGGACGGCGGAGGGCGGGTCTCTGCACGGGATCATAGAGCACGTCGGGTCGAACAGCAGCGCCCCCGGCGGCGGCGAGACAGGGACTAAGGGGGGGCTGCGCAGCCCTGAGAAATGGGGACACCGAGCCCTAGGGCGAACCGTCCTTCCCGCCCCAGCACTTTCTCACCGCTCGTCCAGACTCACTGATTGAGACAAGTTCCTGTCTCTGGTTTTTGTTCAGCACATCAGAGACTGAGGCTGAGCCTTTGGTCTGGAGTTTGAACAAATTGGAGCTGAAATTGCCTCAGCGGGGTAACTGGGAGCGCCGCACTGTCAGCGCTGAGGCTGTGGCTCAGGGAACGTCCGCGGAGGAGTGGCACTTCCCGCGGGCCTGGGAAACCAGGAGCCCGAATCGGGAGCCTTGGGTAGAGACGTCTGGCTGCGGCCTAGGACAACGAGGGTGCTTAAGAGGTGCCTGATGGACTAAATATTGATTAAATATTAATAACTAATATAGAAATGGAAATTACCTATTACTGTAGGCTGCACGGTATACATGGCAAAGCCCAAGCTTTAGGAACAACAAACTTGAGTCTTGGTTCTGCCATTTAACCAACTGAGGCTCCCTGGGCAGGATAACCCCTCTGAGCCTCAGTTTTTGCATCTGTAAAAGGGGAATCATCAGCCTTAGTTGTGGTTTTAAGGATTGAAGATGACAGGTGGAAGCACATGAGTTCTCTGCTCCCACAGCCGGCTTCCACCCTTGATGGAGACTCACTTTGGCACTTTGCTGCTCAGTCCTTGCCCCATGTATTGTGTCCAGGATCTGACTTCTGGTGTTGGCCTTATGTCATCCTGTGTTCTTGCACTTGAGGTGGACCCTCTGCCTTGGACCCAGGGACCACCTGGCCACTTCTTATTAGTAAGAGAGTTTTGGTTCACTGAAAGCACAGCACAAATGCCCAAGTCCACGTTTAAAGATGCTGCTCCTCCTAGTGATAATCATGGTAACTGAGGCAGGATGGTGAGCTTAGTCATCACCCACTGGCCTTCTCCAGGAGTGTTTATGGGAATGCTGTTCTCTGGAGCCTTTTTCCAGACCGCTTGTGCTTTTGGTCCCCACTGTCCGTTACATGTCATAATCACCTGCATGAGAAGGGTTGCACACTCAGAGAGAGGGCCTGTTCTGTCTACTACCCCCTGCCTATGCACTGCAAGCTTTCCAAGGCAGGGCCTGTTTTGGTCACATTCCTTGCAAAGTTCTACAGTGGGGTGCAGATTCCTTACAGCTGGTGGCTCCCCTTTCTTTGTTTTCCTCAGTGTCCAGTTCTGTGTTAGCTGGAGGCAGGGGCTATATGTAAGTGCTGTTGGGAACCCAGAAGTCATTGTGTTAGTACTAGCTGGTCATGAGTGTGAGGGACACAGGCAGAAGGAGAGAGGTCTATGAGGAACTGGGCCAAGTTCAAGGAGATAGGCTTACCCTAATTGTTCCTTGAGGGCAGGGATTGTGTCTTATCACAGTGATATCTTTGGAGGCTGGTTAAGGCTTAGCATAGAATAAAACAAAAAATCAAGGAGGGAAAATCTGGATGTTTGGATGTTCTTTGGAATTAAAAGTACAGCAAGACCAAGAATATACAGCAATCATGAAGTCCGATGTGCTTCACAACAAAGTCTCCATGCACTTTGGAGCTTTGAGGATCCTATATGATATTGCTTGGGCTCCTGGTCACAACTTCCTCTCACTCTTTTTGAGCTGGGACTTCTTCTGCTTGAGAGAGACAGCAGACCAGAAGCTGTTATGATCTCTGCCGGGCTCTGTGGAGGCAAATATTATTAATTAACATTTGTGTTGTGAGTGGAAACAACTACTTAAACAAGGCAGTGCCTCTGCCCAAGGGTTTAAATACTAAGAGCATCCTTAATCTGATAGAATGTAATGGAAGCCTGCAGCATCAAGAAACCTTCCGCTTTCCATCACGTTAGCTGGATGCCTTGCTCTTCTCCTTATCACAAGGAAAATCCAAACTTTCCACCAACTTGATTGTAGGAAGAGCAAAGACAGTGTTCTTTATTTACCCTTTCTTCCCCTGTGAGACTCTGAAATTTCTAGTCTGCATTTATAAGAGGGACCCCACATCTCCGCACCAAGGAAGTTGTTGTCTGGAGGTAGGTTAAGACCTGGAGAGACTAGGGCTTGATGCCAGAGGCATTTGTCCACTAGTCTCCCCGAGCTCCTTGGAGAAGGGTGAGCCCTAATCCTCATTTCCTACCGGCAGATGGCATCATGGTCATAAGTAGCTCCTCCTTGCACAGTACCTACTGTGTGCCAGCTGTTCTAAACTATGGGAACTCTTCAGATCCTCACAGTGATCCTATAAGATAATTACTTGTACTATCCCCACTTCACGAATGAGAAATGACACACATAGAGGTCAACTGACCTGCTTAGGGTCCTACAGCAAGTTTTGGGGGGAGCATACTTTTGGAAGGATATCAAAAATCTATCCTCAATCCTTGTGTTAGGAAAAACTACAAAATTGGCCTGAGAAACTAGCCAATAATATCAGTCAAGGGCTCCTTGCTCAGTGTGAGCCTGGGAAGGAGTCCCTTAAGGGTCTCTCTTGGAAGCACCTCCCTGTCAAGCCACACCTCCCATCATGTACTTATGTACATCATGTAGCTCCCACACTTCACAGGCTGCAAGCCTCTTGGCATTGGCTTTCACATTTGATTCTCACGAATGGCCTGTGAAGCACAGGTCACAAGTAGAACTACCACCATTTTATAGAAGAAGTCACACAGAGCTTAGCACAGGGCTTGGACAGAGTAGGGACTCTTACTCTTAATTCAACAAATTCTTGTATTTGTTGAATTAATTCTTTCCTGACAAGATATCTGGGTGACTGGAAATATGGATGAGTTTCTGTACGGATGGAGGAATGACAGGAGAACAGGCTCAGGTTTCTGGGGGTGGTATGTGCAGGCAGCGCCCGCTTCCTAAATTAAATCACACTGACTGGGGCCACCCACTGAGCTCCACTGAAAACCCTAGCACAGCTCCTGAGACCTTCATTTGAAGCTGCCATGCCCCATTCCCACCCTGTAAGTGCCCATGATCTGGGAGCCAGAGCAGGTGCAAGCTCTTTGGAGACAGGCAAGGGGACTGTGACTAGGCTGAGGGGGAAGGTGGCCCATTGTTCCCGGTCATCTGCCCTAACTGGGCTTGGCTCTTCCTTGTCGTACTCTGCCAGGGGGAAGAGAGCCTTCTTCTCTCTTTGCCATTGATTTCTCAGTGGTTGCTCCTCCACTATTTATAACCCACCGCCTCTCTGCCACGCTTAGGCCCAGCTGGAAGTGAGCACCACGACCTCTGATCGGATTTCTCTTTTCTGGGTTCAAGCTTATAAGGAAGTGAAGAATCCTCAGAGGTCACAGCTTCTGAGCCCCACGGGTGCCCAATCAATGCTTGTACTCTTAGCTGAAGGTTGGAACCAATTAAACGCGTTAGCCTTGCCTCCATGGGCTTTGTCCGCAGGATCCGCTGGGGCCTGTGAGTGTTCTGAACTGCAGCCTCAGTAAGCTGTATCCTGGAGGCCAGAGACTGCCACCAAGCAGTGGGATCCGGGTCCCAGGCTGGGCCTGGGTGGAGCTGGAACACCAGCTGCAGGTTCTAGTGGCCCGTTACTGAGTCTTTTGCCTCCTTTGCCTGATGTCAGGCAGCCCTGTCTCCATCCCCAGAGAAGGCCCAGAAACTCCTCCCCCTTTGGGCAGCTGCAATTCTGGAGAGCTGGGAGGGAGGAAGTACCATTAGGAAGGGGGGCAGTCCAGAAGTCCAGAGGTGAAGGATCTGGCCCCTCTGCTCATGATGCCCCTTCTCTTTACCTGGGGAGGGAGGCATTTCTGGGTGGGTGGGGGATGACTGCCCATCTGGGATCTCCTTATTTATCTTTGGTGAAGCAGTCCAGAACCAGCTCGGAGAGGAGAGGGAGAATGAATCAGTGCCGTGCAATTCATATTAATTTTGGTTCTGTGCTAGACCCTCTGAGGAATAAGCAGGCACCAATATAAATCCATGTGCTTTCCTTCAGAGACCACGTGCCATGGTCGGGGGAGGGTGACAGATCCACTGAAGCTACATAATTCATAGCAGACTCTGTTTTCTAACAGGGGTCCAGAAAATGCAACCGGGAAGAGGGAAGGAGGGATTTCATTTTAACTGGGAATAAGAAAGAGATGAGGAAGCCCGAGGATTGGGACTGACCCTTGAGGTTGAGGATGACTTCAGTTCACCGGCATGAAGTGAGGGCCGTCCAGGCAGAAGGTCAGTGGCTGGAGAACCTGTGGGAAGCAGGAAGTAGTCTGCTGAAGCTGTGACGCTGGGGGTGGCAGGACTCTTGTCAGGGGCAGTGAGGAGGGTTATTAGCTACATCGTGAAAGAGAGATTTAAAAGGAAGCTGGGGCTAGGCTGAGGAGGTTGGTCTTCTTGGCACTGGGGAGCTATCAAAAGTTTCAGGCAGGAGAGGAATGGACCATGTTTCAGAAACAGTATGATGGTGCTCTGTGTGTGTTTAGGGGTGTGTGTGGGTTTGTGTTGTGCATACAACTTTTATGAGAATGATAACATTGGACAAAAAACGTATGCCTCTCCCCCACGTGTATTCTCGAAAGGTACATATGTGTCATGACCTGGAATCATGGGAAGTCCTGGTCTTTCCACAGACACTAAAATCTGATGGTAGTTCTAGCTCCTGCCTTCATGTTCTTTGTCCCTCTCCCTCTGGAGACCTGAATCATCTGGAGAGAAGTACCAACCTAGCATCCCATGGTGGAGGCATCTGTCATGAGCTCCCCTCTTCCTACCATTGCCCCCATTCCGAGCTCATGCAGGGCAAGAAGGCCCAGAGATGCCGCGTGTCAAATACCTCTGTAGGTGAGCAGCTGTGTCCCGGTGTTCATTTCAGGAACAATTTAGATACCCAGGAAAGATAGGTAGGAACTGGCTCCTTGGGATCACTATGGTAACCAATTACACATCTCAGCTGGTGGCAGGAAGTGAGCCATGAGCTGAGTCACCCTGAGGGGGAGGCAGTCCTGGATGGGTGGGGGGATTTAGGTCAGACAGATGGAGGGCCTGCTGACAGCAGTGTAACCCTTTGACATCTGGAGCGTCTCCCGTATGAAGACTGATTAACTCTTGTATTATCATGTGTCCATAGTTTGAAGACCTGGCCAAGAGGTCTGGGGATTCACTTATGTAGCCTTAGGTGCCGGGGGACAGGTCTAGGAGAGGACTCAGGAACAGATGAGATAGGCTGATGGTCAGAGCCCCTCTCAACCTGGCCTCGCCCAGCTCCCTGCTCTTCTCTGAGCACAATGCACTACCCACTTGGCCGCCCAGTGCCACCAAACTGCCCCCCCCCCCC
>PISX010021142.1:0-34307 GCA_004024625.1 Mellivora capensis
GTCTGACCACGTCTGCTCTTGCACTGCCTGTCCCCCCTGGCCCCAGGGGGGTCTGACCACGTCTGCTCTTGCACTGCCTGTCCCCCCTGGCCCCAGGGGGGTCTGACCACGTCTGCTCTTGCACTGCCTGTCCCCCCTGGCCCCAGGGGGGTCTGACCACGTCTGCTCTTGCACTGCCTGTCCCCCCTGGCCCCAGGGGCTTGGTGGGTGACAGTGGCGGCGTCCTCACCCGGAGACTGCGGGTTCGCCCTCTGCCCTCACTAGAGGCCCCGCGCGCGACTGGCTCATCTTTGTTTTCTTCCTTGCGGGAGCAGGCCCAGGGAGTGGTGATGATCAGGGTGGGCGTGGGAATCCACCAACACCCACCCGAGTCCCTGTATGTCCCCCTCCTGGGGGGGCCCTGCCCTGGGCTGCCGCTCACTGCTCCTGAGTGGGGGGATGGGAGCTGTTTCCCTGCAGGGCGGCCCGCCAGCCTTGGTGCCCGCCGTCTAGGGCCGCTGCCTCTTGGGTTGTAGGTTGTTTCTGGTTCTCAGCATTAGCGGGTCTGAGATGCTGGTTGCTCCCCCCACCCCACCCCCCATGCCAAGGGCTGGATGCAGCCGGCTGACCTACAGTGCCCCCCCCCCCCCGGGAGTGGGGGTGTGGCCGTAGGTCCTGGGCTCTGTCCCCGCTTATGTTTACGAGAGGTCACAGAGGGTGAGGAGGCCTGTAGGCCTGGGGCCAACATCTGGTGATTGTAAAACGGGCAATACACATTTTTGGAGGGGGTTGGGGGAGGAACACACTGCCGATGGTGTCAGGCTCCCCCCTCCCGGGCAGACACCTTTGTAGCCCCTTCCTCCTGATGTCTGTGCCGAGGGGTGAAAAGTTCAGGCTGTCCCGTCTCCAAGGGGAGCTGGGGGTGGGGCAGAGCCCAGGCCCCCTTTCCTCCTTCAGGTCCCTGAATGCGGACAGCAGCGGAGCGGGGCTGCTCTGACTGCAGAGGGGCCCTTGAGCTGACGGCACAGACCCGCTTGTTCCCTGCAGGGCTGTCAGCTGGGTCAGCTGTGGGGCCAGGCCTGGGACAGACGGACAAGTTCACCCGAGCCCCCTCCTGCTGTGCCATCCCTGGGCAAGGCCGTGGGGACCCTGGGGCCTGCAGCAGGATCCTGGTCCGCTGGCCCGTGCTCTGGGACAGTCCCCTCACCTGGGGTCAGGCTCGCCCTCATGCTGCCCCCTTCCCTTCCAGCTTTCCCCGACTGATTCGGGTGGATGGCACTGGACCCCCAGAAGTCTGCTGGGGCTTTGAGGGAGCTGTGGGGAGATGGCCTCCTTCCTGGGGGGGTGGCCCCAAAGCCTCGTGTAGTTGTCTTTCCTTACAGGCGGGCCTATGGCAGCCAAGGGCCTTGTGCTCCCTGTGTGCCCTGTACGGACCCAGGCGCTCCCAAGGTGCTAAGTGACTCCTGCCCCACAGAAACCTTTGTTCCTTGGAGCCCCCCAGCGCTGGGGTGCACCTCGACACTCCTGCAGGCCCCCCTGGGGCAGGACTACAGCCCTTGCCCCTGAGGGGCTCCTAGGTGGGCTGCCTGGGCCTCGGGGACCGTGGGGCACCCCTCCCCCTATCCAGGCTGGCTGCCGAAGGGCCAGGAGGAGCTGTGGACAAATGTCTTAGCTGGTGAGGCTGAGGTGGGGGGAAGGGCCGCCTGGCCGGGTTTCTAGAAAGCCACTTCTCAAAAAAGGACCCGGTGCCCAAAACAACAGGCAATATTCCCTGGTTCAGGGAGGCTGGGGGTGGGGGTCATGCCTGTCCTGGTGGCTTCTTTTTCCCCAGGGGGCAGTGGCCCCATGGGCAGGTGCAGGGCCATCTGAGCTGAGGAGCCTGGGGAGGGGGGCCTGGCTGTGGGGGTGCCCCACCCCCAGCCCTCTCGTAGGCCCTGCAGAGGCCCGGGTCGAAAGGTCACTGCCCCATTCTTGTTGCCGCCTCACGAGTTCCCACGACCCTCGCCCTCGGTACGGGACGCCAGGCGGGAGCTTGGACAAGGCCTTTCAGGGGTTGAAAAACGTGCCAAAAGGTCAGAATTGCAAGCCACCAAGGTGACGTGTTTCAGTAGCTTCAAAATGGCGCCAGAAGCTGAGAAGCACATACAGGCCTGGTTTCGGGCAGAGAAACCGGAGCTGCTTGGGGCGGCGCCGCCCCCCAGAGCGAGGTGCCCCCAGAGGAGCAGCGCAGGCGGCTGTCCCTGGGGCCGCCCCCGGGTGGCTGGTGTCTGGGAGTGCGGGATGGTGTGCGGTTGGTGTGCAGCTCACACCAGCTCAGGCACCGGGAGATCCTTTCTTTGTGATTTAAAAAAACCAAATCGGGAGGGGGAGCTAGTTTGCATTTCTGCATGGTGATTGCTTGCCCCAGAAGCCCTTAGTTAGGCACTGCCAGGGCTTGTAAACGCTGCCCTCGCTGTGAGTTTGGTCCAAACCGAGACTTCACTGTTGCCGTCTGAGCGTGTGGTCTGCAGGGCTGGCATCTGACTTCTCTCCTCTCTCCTGGCCCCGGTCTCCGGCTCCTGGGGCAGATAGGCTACCTGTTCCCACAGGCGGCCACCTGGTGCCTCTACCCCAGGGTCCCCCAATGTGACCCCCCCCCCCCCCGTGCTCTGGCCCAGCTTGCCTTACTGGAGGGGCTTCCTGCCAGGGGGCGGGGGGGGGGTCGGAGCGCCCAGTCTTAAATCAGGGACCACCTGGCAGGAGCGAGAGTGAGTGCTGCCCAGGAGCACCTGGAGACACTGGCCACGCTTCCTTCAGCCAGCAGCCCCAAAGCCCAGGTGTCTGTCCCAGGCGGGCTCTTCCGCTGAGGACCCCAGGGCCATCTGGCCCCTAACCAGCCCCAGTGGAGGGTCCGTGGCATGCACCTGCGCCTCAGGCTGGTGGACACTGGTCTCCCTTCCTGGCCCCGCTTTTCCATTTACATCATTCTGGTATATTCTTGGGCATGCTAGTGTAGACGGGTGTGCACCAGGCTTCTTGTGCTCATGTTACACAGACCCATCCATGGGATGCAGGACAGTGAGGCAGGACCTGCCTGTCCCTCCCTGCTGGGCAGCTGCGTGGTGTCCTGAGGGCCGCGACCCCCGTGAGCCCCTGACCCTGGGGTTCCTGCAAGGTGGAAAGGCTGCCGGGGTGGCGGGTGGGGCGGGGTGTGTGGGGATGGGGTGCTTCGACTCCGCACACCCTCGGCCACCCTCTGCCGGGGGAGAGAAGAGGATGGGGCTGCCGCCTCCCTCTGGAGGGACACCAGCTGCCTGCCTGCAGGGCCCCCGTGCCGGCTCCTGGTCCCTGGAAGGGGCTGTCACAATTTCTGACTGCGTGGGGCCTGGTGGCTAGGAGTATGCAGGGCCACTTGTGACCTGAAGCTGGAGATCAGCACAGGGGAGGGCCCGTGCGCTCCGGGCTCCACTGAGGGGAGTGCATGGCCCCGGGAAAGAGGAGGGCAGGGCTTCTGGGGCTCTGATAAGGGGGGCATGCTCGTGGTCCCGAAGGGGCCCTGCCTGTGGGCTGTCCTAGGGTCATTCTCCAGACGTGGGTGTATTTGGCAGTGGTGGGTGGCCTTTTGGGTCTCAAGGTAATGAGAGCGTTCTGGAAGGGCTGGGTAGACTCCTGGCCTGGGCAGGGGCCATCCTCTTCCCTCCTTCCTTCCTGCAGCTCCGCCCCCTCTCCCCACCCTACCCGGCTCCACGTTGGGGCCTCGTGTGTTCTGCATTAGTCAGGAATGGGAGATTGTTCACAGGCGGGAAGTGCTGCAGTATTTGGGGAAACCACCCTCACACCTCTGTTCTGGTTTCTTCTCTGAACTCGGAGTGTTTCTGCCGCGAAGCTTGCGCGCACTTCCCCGTGATGTGGCGCACATGCGTGCCACGCGCTCCCGTCCTCCGTCTGCCCCCCTGATGCTGGGCGATCTGCGCCCACGCCGTGGCCATGTGTGCTCTGGCATGCGGACAGCCTGTGGGCGCGCAACCCGGGCCGCCCTGCTCAGCCCACCCCACCACGGGCAGCCCCGCTGTGGCCAGGGCAGGGGCCCAGCAGGTGTGTCTGTGGGACTGGAAGGACCGCAGGGGCAAAGGCCACTCCCAGGCCTCTGGCTCCTGCTCCTGTGGCCGTGTCCCGTTTTTTGTTAAGTTTAAAAGAATTGGGGCGCCTGGGTGGCTCTGTGGGTTGAGCCTCTGCCTTTGGCTCGGGTCATGGTCTCGAGGTCCTAGGATCGAGTCCCGCATCGGGCTCTCTGCTGGGGGGGGAGCCTGCTTCCTCCTCTCTCTCTCTCTCTGCCTGCTTGTGATCTCTCTCTGTCAAATAAATAAAATCTTTTTTAATTTTTAATTTTTTTTTATTTTAAAAGATTTTATTTATTTGTTTGAGAGAGAGGCAGTGAGAGAGAGCACGAGCGAGGAGAAGGTCAGAGGGAGAAGCAGACTCCCCGTGGAGCTGGGAGCCCCATGCGGGACTTGATCCCAAGACTCTGGGATCATGACCTGAGCCGAAGGCAGTCGTCCAACCAACTGAGCCACCCAGGCGCCCCTAAATAAATAAAATCTTAAAAAAAAAAAAAGTTTAAAAGAATTGCAGTGGACATACAGGGTGGTATCTTGTCACGTGGACAGCCTTGTGACTTAGCCCTTCCCGGTGACACTGGAGCTCACCGGGGCTCCCTTCGGCCCATCTCACACCCCTCCCGTGGGGACCGCCGGCGTGTTCTCTGTAGCCAGAGTCTGTTTCTTGGTTGGTTGCTCGCTTTCCTTCACACATGCTTGTTTTTGTGTGTTAAACTCCAAATACGAGTCAAGTCGGACGGTGTTGGTCTTTCCGGGACGGACTGGTTTCGCTCAGCGTGACACCCTCTCGGTCCACGCACGCAGGGGCAGGCGGCGACCGCTCCCTCTTGCTGACGGCCGAGTCGTCCTCCGTCCTGTGTGTGGCACGTCTCGACTTGGCGGCGGACTCGGCTGCGGGACACACGGGGGCTTCGCGTCTTCCCGGATCCGTGTTGTGTGTCTGCGGGGTCGCGAGGTCGCAGGGCAGTTCTCCTGGCTGTGGACAGACCTCCGCAGGTTTGCCAGCACGGCCGCACCAGCTCGCGTCCCCCCGGCAGTGCACGAGGCTCCCGTTTCTCCGCGTCCTGGCCAACCCCTGTTGTTTCTCATGTTGATATGAGCCGTTCTGACAGGTGGGAGGTGACACCTCATCGTGGCTGTCATGCATCCCTGACGCAGACGGATGCCCAGTTGCCATACCCGTCGTGGATCACCCCTTCTGGCTGGCGTGTGGCAGCACCTGCCACCCTCCTTGCTCCAGGGGCACAGGGCCTCGGACATGGTGGGTCTTTGCTGTCCTTTGCTTTCTGGTGGCTCACGGTCCCTCCCGGGTCAGGCACTGCTCACCCCACTTGGGCAGGAAGAGCTGTGTGGGAGACACTGAAGGTCTCTCCAGCCGGCCAGGATCATTTGGGGGCCCCACCTGCGAAAAGGGCCACACGAGACAGTGACTGGCCTGGGGCGGGGGTGGGAATCCGGTGTTGGGGCACGAGAGAGGTTTGGGGCCCTTCATATGCAGAGCCGTGCGGAGGACACTCCTGTGGTCTCGGGTGGACAGCGGTGCCGATCCCCCACTTGGGAGGGTGTGCTTTCTGTCGCCGCAAAGCTCCCCGTGTATTTTCCTGCAGGGAGGGTGCCCCGCCACCTTGACAGTCCAGCAGGAGCGTGGTGGGATAAGGGGTGTGCATGGCCCCCAGGCCTGCCTTCAGGCTGCGGTCAGAGCTTGTGTTCTTAGGTTGGGGGCCTGGTTCTTCCTGTGATCTTGGAGGGGTCTGGCCGGGATGCTTGGGTGGCTCTGCCTTTGGTCTCAGCCCCCCCAAGCCCTGGGGTGGGAGAGGGGTGTGGGGGGCTTGGTTTCTCCATGACCGTTCTACTGTGTCTTTAAATGTTTGCCGGAAGCTGCCGAGGGGGCCTGGCCTGGCCGGGGCTGGGGGCAGGTTGGCGAAGCCACAGCCCGCCCTTTCCCTGGCTCTGTGGGAGAGTCCTGCACACACCCCCTCCACGGTTCCCCTGGGACATCCTGGCACCCGGCCATGCCTTTTGCGGCTGGCCTGCCCTGCTGGCCTCTGCGTGAATTTTGCAGGTCCCACGTGCCTGGGAGGAAGCTGGGGCTGGGTCCTGGGGGGAGGCAGCTTCTCTCTGCTCCTGGTGTCTTCTCAGGGGCACGCGGACCCTGGGATCGAAGTTTCATCTCATTCTTACTGTTTCTGGCTTCTCTCTCTGAACCTGGGGACGTCGTATGACAGCCTCCATCCACAGGAGCCTCTAGGTGCTGGTGTCTGCTCAGGCCCCCCGAAGCCTCCTCACCCACTGTGCCCTCAGCCCAGCCGTGAGGCCAGGGTTCCACGTTCCCCCCATTGAGCTTCCTAGAGGTGGTTCCCTGGCGTCTCTGGGACCGGGCGCCCTGCCCCCAGCACTGGGACCCCTCTCCGCTTTCTCTGAAGGTCACCTGCTGCAGTCAGAGATCCTCTAAAGGAAGGAGGCTGTGCAGGTGGCCTGGACCCCAGAGGGAAGTTGGAAGCCTGGAGGCCACCTGCTTCTGCTGCCTAGGGCAGGGATGTGACCTGGGGTGAGCAGCATGGGAGCGGGCGGCCTGGGTGGGCTCTGCCCCAGAGGGGTGCTGTGGTCTCCCGCGTGGGACATCCTGAGCAGGGCTGCCTGAGGCCAGGAGGTGGAGGCTTTGGGGAAGGGCGACGCTCTCCCAGGGGTCTTGGATTCCTGGTGGCTGGCTCCGCTGGTTTTGTGTGGAAAGGATGAAGACCTCTTCCTGTAGCTTCTTACCTAGCATGTTCACGACCTTGGCCTTTGAGGATTTTCTCTTTTTTTCTGAAATTTGGGGGGGTGCTGGGGCCCGTCTCCCCTGACGTGTTTGTAATGGGCATGGATGAGTGCTAGTGCCTCTGTCCTTTGCTTCCTGGGTAAGGAGCGGTGTGAGGGTCACCGAAACACAGTGCGACTCCACCGGGGGAGGGGCGGAGGAGCAAGCCTGAGGGCCCAGCAGGGCGCTGCGCTTGTCTCCCTCCAGGGAGTCAAGTCTAGAGACAAGAGCTCTGGCAGATGGACGCTGCTAGTGTCCTTGCCCACGCACTGTCCCCGTTACTCGCTTCCTGCTGCTTCCTGCTGCTTCCTGCCTCATGGCCCAGAGTGGCTGCTCCAGCCAAGTCTTCACACTCAGCACACCAGTAGAGGCCAGGGCCCCTGCTCTCGAGACAGGGTGGCGTCTTGCGGCTGCACCTTGTTGCAGAGATTGGTGGTGCGGCCCTCCCGGCTGGGCAGCAGCAGGCCGTCTGCTGCTTTGGCCACACCGGCTCGGGCGCCAGCTGTGTTGTGTCCTGGCCGGGAGACCGTGAAGTTCGGCGGCTGACACGGGGGCTCTGGGGCCAGACTGGCCTTTATAGGGGCCGTTCTGAATCTGAGGACTTCTAACCCTTACTTGAAGGCCAGTTCTGGTGGAGAAGTGGGCTCCAGGCAAATGGGGAAGGGGCTGAGCAGAAGGCAGGGATCCTGGGGAGAGGGTGTGCAAGGTCGGCGGCGGGGGGCTGTAGTTGAGTAGTTCACGATGCACACTTGGCGTCCCAGCGCACCCACGAGTCTGGCAGGACGGCCCCCAGCCACGTCCCTCTTCTGCGCCTGCTGACAGGGCACGGGGGCACCCCGGGGTGGGCATCTGTGGCGCTCGGCGGTGGCCTTGGGCGGGGGACCCCAGCTGGTCTCAGCCAGACTGAGGCAGATTCCCCGGAACAGCTGGGTGTACCCAGCTGTTCCGGGGAGGAACCACCCAGGCCTCTGCAGGGATTGGGCGCCCACTGGTGCGGCAGTGCTGCCAGGGCTCCCGCGGGTCTGGGACCAGGAGGCGGTCACCTCACTGCCATTGCCTTGACCCCCGGGAAACGCCGCCCCGTGGCTGAGCCCCTGCCCCGGGGACTGGGGTGCCCTGAGACGCCCAGGGGCTCGTGACAGCATTGGGGAGGGCGTCTTAGACGAGGCGTCCTGTGGCCTTGGCAGCAGGTGGGAGAAGGCGGTTGGGTGGGGCCACTGCCGCCTTATCCTGGAGCTTCTGCTTGGGACGCCCTGCCTGGCCTGGCCTCCTGCCTTCACTGCAGATGTTTCTTGAGCAGCTGCCGTGGGCCTAGTGTCTCTGAGCCCCAGGGCCACCCTCAGGGCTGCCACCGACCCTAACAGGGAGCTGAGATGCTGAAGGAGGCTGGCAGTGCCCTCTGGACCCTTGTCACCTTTGTTGTGCCATGACTGTGGGGAGGGGAGGACTTAGTGGCCAATGACTGGACAGTCACTTGAACCCCTGCCCACCTGGCTGTCTGTGTCCCAGAGGGTCATCTACCCCAAGAGCAGGCATTCCAGCCATTGTCCTGAAACCCCTGCCCACCTGCCCGTTCGGTCTTCCTCTGGCATCTTTATGGGGAGTGTGGGCCTGGTGGACACTCCAGCAGGAGGGAAACTGGTTTGGAGAGCAGATCCCGCCCCCCGCCCCCCCATCTGCCCCATCAGCCTGCAAGCACTTTCTCTGGGCGCACTGTCTTCTGTCCCCCTGACTTGTAGTCCTGTGTGCCTGGGGGCACGCCTGGCCCCCTCCCTGTTCTTGCTGCCTTCTCCTCTCTGGGCTTGCCAAGAATGTTGGGGAATTGGGGGGGGGCACAGGAAATGCCTCCTTTCCTCTGAGGACAGCTTCAGCTGCTAGTGGAGGGAGCTGGGGGAGGGGCACGGGCCAGTGGAAAGTTGTCGCCCCGCCAAGGCAAACCCACAGTCCCAGCCCGGCAGACAGAAGGGCTCTTTCTCCCTAATTCTGGTCCATTGTGAGTGTCCTGGGAGGGACACTGAGGGCCTGCATGTCCTGCTCTCCTTGCTTCCTGTAGCCTTCCTAAGAGAAGCGGGCTGTTTCAAGTGGGGTCTTTTAAGAAGCAGATGAAGTGGGGACCCCAGCCCACTCCCTAGCCATCTGTGTTCTCCGTCACTGAGGAGACGTGTCCAGAGTTGTGAGTCTGCTTCCTGCCCCACAGCCCCTTCCCAGGGAAGCCACCCTTCATGCTACCAGAAGAGGGGCCTGGGCATCCCCCATCTTGTAGGAGCCTGGCTTCCTGCCCTCGTGTCCTCTGGGGTTCTGCCCTTCTGAACAACTCCCATGGTCTTGGTTGTGTGGCCTCTGTTGGTGGCCCGTAGAAAGGGCTCGCCCCAGAAATGTGCAGAGACACTGTCCTACCTGAGCCCTCATGCGGATGCCTTCAGATGAACGTGGTGAGAGGACACGCTGCAGTGTGAACGTTCAAGTACAAAAACAGGAGGCCCTGATCCGTCTCATTAAATCATTGGAATGCGGTCTCAGAGGAAGTGAGGGTCTGGGCCTGGGTGGGACCAGGGCGGGCCCCCATCCCTGTGGTGCCCTTAGCCTCAGTGAGCAGAGCAGGCTACAGACTCGGTGCTGGGGTCAGCCTTGGCTGTCTGTGATAGCTGCGGCTTTCTGAAACCACGGGAGCCCGTTTCCCCGGCTTGAACACTGTCCCCAGCCCTCCGCCCTTCACTCTGGGGTCTTTGGAGGTGTTTGGGTCACCCTCCTCCTCCGCCGCAGGGCTGCTGCCCCGCCCAGTTGTTTCTGGGGAGACCCCACCCTTCTCCACCTGGTCTCTGGCTTCCTGGGTGAGGGGGCCACCACCCGGCTAGGGCTGGCCAGTGGGGCGGTGGGTGGTCAGGCTCCAGGCCTGGTCCCCCAGGGCAGGGATGTCACTGGGACGTAGGCCTGGCTGCTCGGCGAGAGCCTCGGTGCCCCAAGCCCAGGCCGGTGTCCTCCCTTGTGGGGCAGAGGCGGGGAGCCTGTCCGGGGACTCTGAGGCAGGCCCTGGGGGCTTGGCACATTGGCCAATTTGCACGTTCTGAAGAATTCTGAAGTTCAGGGCGGCAGCGTGGCTCTGGCTGGACGGCAGAGCGGGTCTGGTGTTGGTGGTCTGCGGGATGCTGCTGCATTCCCTCTGCTGGCGCTCCCGAGACAGCAGAGCTTGTGACACCTCGTTGTTCAGGTGACAAAGCTGGTGTGGTCTGAACAGTCCCCTGGGGCCCCTGGCCAAGGCCTCTGTGACACACACCGCCCTGGCTCTCCTCCGGGTCCCTCTGGGCCAGTGCCCACCTGAGCCTGTCGGGACCCACACAGCCCCTCCCCAGCCGCGAGCAGCTTGCCCCCTGCCTGGCGCCTGGCTCCCGGCTCCCACCACCCAGCGATGACTGCACCTCTGGACAGGAGGGGCTGGATCCCCCTGGAGACCTGGGTCCCAGCTTGCTGGCGTGTGAGAGGGACACGTGCATTTTGCAGAGTGTGCTGTTTGTTTCCCAGGGAGAATCCGCATTGTTCATGGGCCCGTTTCTGGTGTCTCTGGCCTTCTGCGCGCAGGTCCGAGCCCCGGAGGTGTGGTGCCGGCCACTGGGCTCCACCAGGTCCCCATTCAGAGCACACTCCTCTCTGCTGCTGTGTGAGCCGGCTTTCAGCTGGGGCGCCTGGGCCTTACCAGTGGTGACTCTGCGGGTCCATGGCCACCTCCCTGCCACAGCCCGGAAGTGGAGGCGGCCCTGTGGCCTGGCAACGCCCCCGCTGTCCGCCAGGCCTGTTGTGTCGGTTTCTATGGGGAGGAAAACAAGGCGGGCGCTGCACAGGGTGGGGGGGGGGGGGCCGGGGAGGCCCAGGCGCTGAGGAAGCAAAACAGAGCGGGCGTGTGGGCGGGGCTGGCCTCGCATTTCCACTTCCTGGCTGGGAAGGTGAAAGTGCCCGGTCTCTCCAGGGGCCCTGAAGGCCGGGACCAGCTCACAGAGGCAGTGCGAGCTCAGCCTGTCCTCCGCAGTTCAGTCCGGCTGCCTTTGCCGCCTGCCCTGCGGGGACCCCCCCAGGCGGGGAGACTGCCCTGGGGTGGGGGGAGACTTGAGGCAGCTGCAGGGTGGCGGGCCCCCACCGGGGAACCCCTGCCCTGCTGGCGGGACTGTCCAGCTGGGTAGAAAGTCGCATGAGGTCTGGGGCCTCGGTGCGCCGCATCTGAGCAGGCCAGGGTCTGTACATGCTTCCCCTGCGATCCTGCCTCCCACCCAGCCTCCGCCTCCTCGCTTGGCTCTGGGTCTCTGGGTCGCTGCTTGGCTCAGGGCCGTTTGCATGTGTGGGTGTAACAGGCAGTGTGAAGGTAAGGGGCCCCAGGCTGTGTCACCCTGCTCACCTCCCCTCCTCAGAGCCCCTCCAGGGCCCAGGTCCCCTCCCTGCTGGGGGCAGCCCCTTGGGAGCACGACCCGCAGGGAGGCAAGGTCTCCTTCAGAACCGAACTCGTGCTGCGGAGATCTCTCCCCTTCCACTCCCTTCAGCCTCAGGAGGTCTGGTGGGGGCGAGGTGGGCGTGACCTCCTCTGGGGCCCCTCATCCTGACAGTGCCCCCCGGCTGGAGGGCGGGTCGGTGCTCAGGGTGCTCAGGGTATAGTGCGGAGGTGGCCGGTGTAGAGAGGGCAGAGGGAGGATGACGTACATGCTTTTCCTTACGAACACACCCCCAAATTAGGCCTTCCTGATGATAAAAAGAATTAACAAACCGTTTTACTTTTAGTTTGAATTAGGAGCACAGAAACCTTCTTTGATCTTGCTGATGTATAGTTTTATTATTTCTTTGTGGACCTACCAGAATATTCTTGAATCTTGGGCAGTTTGAGGAGCGTGTTGAGCTCGGGCTCCCATTCAGAGATGGCGGGGAGTGGTGTTCCGGAAACATGGCCTCGCGGGGAGCCGAGCTGGGCCAGGTAGGCGGGTGTGGCCCCTGCTCCCTGGGCCCCGTGGCTTGGCTTGGCTGATCCCTCTCTCCAGTGATCTCCGTCTTCTCTGACATCAGCTGGTTTTCCGTGCATTTGCGGGTGATAACAAGTGGGCTTAAGACTCTTCCTTAGGAAGATTTTGTTCTCAGGTTAGAAAATGGCCTTCCAGGGTCCCCCCATCTGGTGTGAGGGGCCACCGGCTGCGAGGCTCTGGGCTGGGAGGTCTCTCGGGGGACACTCACAGGTGCTGCAGGTCAGCCGGAGTCTGCCCTCTGTGGGAAGCTTTTGCCCAGGTTCCTCCGGGACCACATGTGGCCGTGGCTGAGGTCAAGGCATGTGCCGGGCCCTGGGTCTGGGAGGCAGGAGGAAAGTGTGACAGCCACTGAGATGCAGATGTTTCTCTTTCTTGCAGTCCTTCAACTTGTCATGATGGTTTTTATTGCTATTTAATGGCATTTTGAGTAAGAAAAAATAGAAAATTTAGGTTCCTGGCCCAGGTTGTCCTGTTCGTGTCTGTATCGAGCAAACGCAGGAGCCTCTCGTTCGGATGCAGGGTCACTGGAGTCACACAGTTTGCGTTTTGTGCCTCAAACATGTGTCTGTGTTTCCTCCTTACCCGGAACAGTGGAAACACAGCACAGAGCTGACTCGGCTGTTCCCCGGTCACTTCCTGCGATGTGTGCGCTCCACCGGTCCCCTCCCGGGGGGAGCAGGCTGACGGAAGTGAACGGTGCCCCGTCCCCACACACATTCAGCTGGGCGGAGCGCTCAGGTCGGGCCCTGGGCCCTGGCTCTGCGGCAGGGGAGCCTTGGCCTCCTGGGGGGCTAGCTCTGGGGCCTCACTCCTCCCCTTTACCTTCTTCCAGTCTCTGGCTCCGTGCACGCTCCATAGTCATCAAACTTCACTTACAAATAACGTTTTCTCGAAGATGAGATTATCAAGAATTCTAGGACGGTGACCGCAGAGCATTGAACCCGGCGCACACACAGCACACCCACGGAGCCAGCCTGGGGAGTATCTTCCTTTTAGACGAAAAAGTCAGTGAGCTGAGGCCCCGCTTGCGAGCGCCGAGAAGGCAGGGCTCCTCATACCCCCTTTCCCAGCCTCGGGGCTCAGACAGCCTCAGATGAGGGGTTTCTCAGCGCCTCGTGTGAGTCTTAGGCTCAGGGGGGCCTGGCACGCTTTCCTGTTCTGTGCGGAGACAGATTGCGTGTCCTCTCACAAATGGACGCCGCTTGGGGATATTTTTATTTCGATTTTGAAGACTGGAAAGTGTTGGTCCTTTGCAGGAAAAGTTCCCTGGCCTGGGAGGAACGGGAATGTCCCAGTGTGGGCAGCCTGGGCTCTGTGCCCACAGGCCCCGCCTTGGGGTGGGAGGCTGGGTCTGCTGCGCACGGCCGGCTTCAGGAGGGGCCTCTGGCCTGCATGGGTGTGGGGTGCCGGCCTCCTCCCCGGGGAGGGGCCAGCTGAGGTGAGCGGAGATGCGTCACCCCTCTCTCCCGCTACCTTTCTGGAAGCCTCCTTTCTTGGTGGTTCTGCAGGGTGGATTGCCTGAAGTAGAGGTCCGGTTGGGGGGAGCCCGAAGGCCGCCATTGCCCTCATGCGTCTCCCAGGGTGCTCAGTGCGGAAGGCATGGGGCTGGGCCCTGTGGGTCTTCCAGCTCCCCCCCAGGGGCCTTCCCCACCATCGCTGGGGCCAGCAGCGGCTCTTTCGAGCTTTGATGCGGTCGGGGGCACAGCAGGGCCCTCGGGACTCATGTGATAACCAGCTGGGCTCTGGGACCCGGAGGGCTCGAGTTTGGAGCTCTTGGTCCTTCAGGTTCCCCCAGACTCCATGCACCCTGTGTACCTGTGTCACACACACGTGGACGCCGGTGGTCCTGCCGCACTGGGGTACCTCTGCTGCCTCCTCCGGGATGCCAGCCGCCAGGCTTCTCCTCCTCCTCCCCCTCCTGGGCCCCCACGCCGGCCCTCCCGCGGCGCTGTCATAGCTGAGCTGTTATGCATAATTCATCGGGGGCGCTGGGCCTTGGAGCCTTTGTGCGTGGGAAGAGGGGCTGAGCGGATGGGAGGCTTCTTTGCAAGGAGGCTTGGCAGGCTTGGGCTTGCTGGCTCTCTGGTCCCAGCTGCTCCTCCTTCAGGAATGGGTGATGGGGTGTGGCGGCACCCAGAGGGGTGTGTGGCCGGTGACACAAGCCTTGTGTGGGGTCAGGGTCCCCGGGGGTAGGATGTTGCAGCAGTGTTCTGCCACCTCCCGTGGTCCCGTCTGTCTGCTGGTTCCTTCCTCTGAGCCAAAACACCTCTGCGGTGCTCCTGGCCAAGGTTCCGGGACTGCACCCGCATCCCAGACGTGGGGCTGGCGGCGGACTGGGAGTTTCAAGGAGTGGGAAGGCTTTTTACTGGAAGGCGGCCAGAGGCAGGAGGCCTAGGTCCTGGAGGCCTGCGGGTGTAGCTCCCCGCCGGGCCAGCATCTGGGCTGGTGTTCTGGGAGAGGAGTAGGGAGGTCTCTCTTCCCAGGGCCACCAGTGACCCCGCCCCTGCCAGCCCCACTGGATTTGTGGTACGAAAGAAGTTTCTTTTGACATTTTGCTCAGTGAAAGACCCCCTAGGCCCCTGGGGTTGGGGCAGAGCTGACAGGACTCCCCTCATTTCAGAGCGTGTCACCCCACACCCCATATCGACTTCCAAAGTGCCCCCTCATCCGGTGCCTTTTCTCTGAGGCCTTCCACCTCTGACAGGCGACTGGTCACACAACACGCACACACCCTATGTGCCCACACGCACGCACACACATGTGAGACTGCACGAGCTCCAGTCCTTGTCCTTATTCTGAGCACAAGGTCAGGGGATGGGGGCGTGTGGGAGGGACCCTGGAGGTTTGAGGAGGGCAGCTGAGGGGCTTCCTAGGGTCCCCACCCTCAGCAGGGTGTATAGATTCCCGAAGGGCGGACGGTCACTGGGACATGCCGGCGGGCTCTGTCCATGTGGGAGGCGCTGGAGACCCTACAGAGGTGGGGAGGAGGCTGGCACCGCAGGAGCCGGGCACCTCCTGAGGGCAGGCGCAGGAGGCGAGGGCAGGGGCAGGCAGGGGTCAGGGGGCGGGAAGCAGGTGGCCGTGGCCCGGTGCCTCGCTCTGAGTACCGTGTGCCGTGTACTTCTGCACGAGATGAGCGGAAACTCCAGGCTCTTGCTTGCGCGTCAGAGGGGGAGCCTGGCCCAGGGCGACAGGTGTCGTGGTCGGCTGGGGCGTCCGCAGGAACGTTACCAGTCAGGTGCGGCCGTGCTGCCCCCGGCCCGCCTCCGAAGAGCAGCGCCCCTTCCCGGACTGGGTCTGTTAGGGGCCCTGAGTTGCCGGTTCTTTTTGTGGAGGCTTGTGGGGGAGGAAGGGGGGGCCGTCCTTTCAGAGGGGACTTCGTGGGGCGAGGGCCTGCTGTCCGGAGTGGAACCACAGTGGCCCGCGCTCCTGCGCGGCGGTGGCTCTGACACCGGACGGGCGGAAGGCGCGGCTGTCGCCTCTGGCTGGGGCTGGAGGCGAGCCGTGACAGCCAGGCAACCAGGGAACCTTCTGCTCCCCACTTCTCCAGAACACAAGACCCCCGCTGATTTTCAAAACAGCTTCATTGTCCTTGGAGTTCTGTTTCGTTGTTTTCGTGCTTTTAGCCGTTACTTTCTGGTGACTGTCAAAGAAGGGGAGGGTCCTGTTCCACCCCACCTTGTCCCTTTGGGGACTTCCCACACATTTCCTCACGCTAAAAGTGAGGTTTTGCAGGGGCACAGGACACCGTGGTATCCGGAGGGCTGCTGGCGAGTCCCTGGGACAGGGTCAGGCCGGACGTCCAGTGTCTGCGCCCAAACCCATTCTCAGTCTTGGGTCCAGGGGACTCCTCTGACCGGGGCCCCAGATCCCCTGGCCCAGTGGAGGTGAGCCTCTCCCTCCCCTCGTGAGGGTGGATGGGCCACCCCAACCCTCTCCCTCCCACCCTCTGCATGTGAGACGGCTTCTTTGAGTTTTGACAGACGGGCGGGTAGGTGACCTCCGCGCCCAGTGGTGCCTCCAGCCCCAGGGGCCTTCTTCTGGGAGCTAGAGCCCAAAGTGTCCTGCCGCGTGGGGTGCAGGCCTGGGTTGGCCAAGGTCCGGAGGTCCTGGAGGATGGAAGGTGCTAACTGGAGCCTAGAGTGTCCGGGCCCTGGCTTGGGAGCATCGCTTGCCTCTCGTGAGGTCTGATTCTTGGGCAAGGGGGCACGAGACCCAGCAGTCCCTGAGGGGCTGTCCTTAGAGGAGACTCGACTTACTCTCAACAGTGTGGAAGTAACTGAAAGGATGACCTACTTAAATTTTTTTTAAAGATTAAGGTGGATTTTTAAAATTGCTATTTTCACTTCATTTTGGGGTTAGGAGTTATCTTGCAGATTTAATCTTCCTCTGAACCACAATAATCAGAAATAGGTTAATTTAAGCATAATATGAAACATGAATTATCCTGTGGAAAATATTAATGGTACTTATAAAAATAGCCGCGTGGTTTCTAGAACTGTAAAATCTGCAGGGATGGTCCGTAATGCAGGTCTTGGGCTGGTTTAGGATGGCTTTGAGGTGGGGATTTCGAGTTTACCTGTGGGAGACTGTTGGACTCCGTCACAAAGCACCTAGCATCCCCAGTTAGAGAGACACCGGGGACTGGAGTCCCTGCCCCTGCTGGGGCCGCACAGAGTCACAGTCTAGGTGGGAAGGAGGACGCCATTTGTGCCTTCCTGCCGGGCCTCTCCCCGGATTCCCTGCCCCGGGAGCTGCTCCTGCGCCGTCGCCAGGGCCCAGCATGCCCACAGCTGGGGGAGGGGTTGGTGTTCAAGCCGCCTGGGCTCTGTGCTCACCCGCATCCTTGTGCTCAAGGACGTGCAGACCCGGTCTGGGCTGGCAGGAAGGAAGCCCCTGCTGCCCGTGCGGGACCTTCCTTCCAGGTGCCTTCAGGCCCCGGCTTCCGTCGCGGGCCCCACACCGGTGGGGATTTGCTCCGTCCGACACTGCAGCTGAGGCTTCGTGACCCAAGAAACAGGGCACACACTTGAATGTGTCACTGCAAGTGACATGGCATGATGGTGTTGACCTTGAACCTGAAAGCTCAAGCTGCCATTCTGGTCCCTCCTCGGCCTCGCCTCTGAAACCTGAAGGCTTGCCTCTCACCAGATCCAGAAGGCTCTTGGCCACTGTCTCCCTGCTCTCTCCTTCCGGAATGCCTCGTCTCCTCTTCCACGTCTGTTACCCTCTTTCATGTGTTCGTCTCGTTTTCCTCTGCACTGCGTTTGAATAATTTCCTTGAGAACTACTTTTATTCTGGAAAGTTCTTTTTTTCCAGTCTGCGTGGTCTTTTTTGATGTCTTATTCTTTTCTCACATTTTTTTCTGTATATGTTTACTCATTTTGAGCTAGGTCTGTTTTAACATTTCTACCCGTTGCTCTGTTGATGAGGCCGTGCAGCCCGGCCCGTGGCCTGCGCGCAGGGCCTGGGGGGTTGTGTGGTGTGGCCCCCAGACTCTTCTCTCAGCTTCCACTTGGGGCTTGTGGAGTTCCATGGGATCCTGTGGTTACAGTTTCCCTGTGTCCCAGGGGTGGGACGCGGGGGTCCTTGACCCCTGGTGGTCATGGCGGGCCTCCCTGGGTCAGCATGGCTGGCATGTCACATGGTTTTCCTCATCTTTGGCCCCGGGCCCTTGGGCTTTTCCTCCTGAGCTCAGCTTTTGTTGGGGGATGTTGGACGGTCTTCTCTGATGTTTGGAGTGGTTGTGGAGGAGGATGTCTGGCCTTGGCACCATGGGGTGAGAAGCAGACTTGGCAGGTCCCCCCACCCCGACCTGTTCTTCAGGGATCAGGCCTGACAGCATCATGGGGTGGGCTGCTTTGAAGGCCTGATGACATTTCTGGGAAAAGTTTTTATCTCTGAATTTGTGGTCTTAGTTGTTTCCTGCCGACCCACTCAATGGAGTGAAATTACAACATGAACTCTTGGACTGTGGGGCCCTCTCTTCGAGGGTCACAGAGAGACGCCCAGCACCCCCAGCATGGCTGCTGGCCCTTCCCTGTGCGCTCTGCAGAGTCCCAGACTGAAGCCGGCCGCCTTTGCTCTGGGGGATTCACGCCCCCGGGGGTTCACGCCCCTGGGCCATGGCCGTCTCGGTGAGGGTGATGTGACCAAAGTTCCCGGGTCGCCTGGAACCTGTGGGCAGCCTCAATGCTGGGTCCTGCCTGCCCCTGTTCTAAACTTGCAGCAAGCTTCTAACTTGGACATATCACTTAGTGGTTGGATTCTGCTAGAATCTGCCAAACCATGAGGAAGAACTGCTTAGTTGAGTCTCTAAGTTCAGAAATGGACGCATGTCTTCAGACCCCTAGATGTGGTTTTCTTGGGGCATCTCCCCCAGCTGAAAGCACTCACTTGTGCTCAGATACAATGTTGCTGATTTGTGAGAACTTCTGCCACTTGCCTCTCCAAGGCCTCAGTCTGGGGGGCCACAGGCTGGTCCTCCTGCTGGGCAGGGGCTGCTTTGTCTTCTGAGTGGTTCATAAGACAGTGATGGGGGCACCCCCCCCCCCCCCAGGTCCCCCTAGGTGCCAGCTCCAGGGATCTGGGTCTCTGGGAAGCCAGGGTCAGGGACCGGACAAGGGAGTGTCAGAGCATGGGTATTGGTGAGGGCAGGGAGGGGCCCGGATGCTGACCCGACAGCTTGAGAGTTGGGATCTCAGGTCGGTACAGGGGCGTGGGCCCGTTGGCCCAGGCCCCACGTAGTCTCCAGCAGCCCTTTGTGGCCCCATCTGTGAGCTGTCGCCAGTTTGAAAGAGCCACCGCCCAGGACACTGGACCATAGGACTTTGGGAGGTGGGGTCAGGTGGGCCTCAGGAACCACACAGATGCCCCCCTGCCCTGAGCCCCTGGGTTTGCATACGGCCAGCCCCACTCCAGCCTTGGCCAGAGCCACGTCATCATCCTGGAATTGCCCGGGCTGCCCATCTGGGAACTGAGGCCTTGTCCAGAGCAGACATAAGATGCCTGTCCCTTGCCTGGCATGGAGTGGCTGCTGGGAGCCCATTTCGCCCCCGTCTCCCCTGAGCCAGCTGCCCCTCACACTCTCCTCCCCTCGCGAGGGTTGCCTGCAGTCCTGGTGGTTCAGTCCCCCAGCCCGCGCTGCTGGTCGGTGTCTTGCCACCAGGTCCTGGCGCAGCGGGAGCGGGCTGGGGTCTGGGCCAGGCCGGGCCCCGCCCGTTGTGGAGTCCTTGCCGCCGCCCCTCACCTCACAGCTTAGACCAGGGCATCCCGTGGTCCGGGATGGGGCCAGACCGGAACATTCCCTGACCTTAGAGGCGCTCCTTTCCTTACGGGTTTTGTGTGTGAAACCTGACGCCCCGAGGGAGCCACGTGGTGTTTGGTGGCGGCGCCGGAGGAACCCGCGAGTCCGCGCTGTCTGCGAGGGGCCGCCTGACGGTGCAGGTCCGTGCCTGGGTCCCGCTGGAGGCCCCGGTGGCTGGCTTTCCCGATTTTATAACTTCACTTTTAAATCATTATGGTACGATTGGTCTCATGACTGGAGAAACTGCAGAAAGTGGGTATAGGCCTGTGATCACAGGTCCGTGGTTTGCGAAGTTTCCAGTGCTGCGTTATGACCGTGACTGTGAGATCCTACAGTCGTGAGCTTCGTGACGGCCCCTGTGTTAGCGGAGGGGCAAGGCGGCCGGGAGGCGGTGCTGTCGCTGCTTGGTGATCGTGGCGGGGGCTGTTACCCTGTAAATACTTCCTGTAGGAAGTTCGCGCGACCTGGCCAGCGCGTCCTAGCGCACGCAGAGAGGACGTCGGTGCGCACCGAGGGGCCGCTCGTCTTGTAAACAGGCCTTGTCAGCTAGGGCAGGGACAGCCAGCCCTGCAGACGTATGTCTCTTTCTTCTTATTTTCTTCATAACACTGTGTTTTCTGTAGCTTACTTTATCGTGGGAGGATGATGTATACGACACACACGACGCGCAAGATGCGTCGATCGACTGCCTGTGGGATGGGCCAGGCCTGGGGTCAGCACTGGCTGTTAGTCGTTAAGTTTGGGGGACCCCACGGAGGGGGCTGGTGCCCCTCAGCCCTGCATCGTTCAGGGGTCAACTGTGCAGGTGTTTGGGTCCCTCTTCTCAGTCCTCCCAGGTCTTGACTGAGGAGCTGGCCCCCTTTCCTGCCCGTGCTGGTTCCGGCCCCTCCCATGGGCTTGAGGGCCTGCCCCGCCCCCCTTGCCCTCCCGGCTGGGTTGTATGATTCTCGTCCTGGGATCACAGCCATCCCGGTGGGTGTGACGTGGTCTCAGGCGGCGGTTTTGAGGTGCGTTTCCCTGCTGCTGGGGGCGCGGCCTCAGAACTGCGGGCCCCTCGCGCCTCGTCGTAGCCGGGGTGTGTTGGCTTGCGCGACGCGGGTCCCCCAGCGGACGCTGCACGTCGTTCCTCCCGGCCCGTGGTTGTCTCCCCACGTTCGCGGTGGCACCCTCTGAACCGCAGGAAGGCCTCGGCTTGGACGAGTTCCCACACCGCCTCTATCGCCGGCTGCTCGCGCTTCAGCGTCCTCTCGGCGCTTGGCGTTGGCCGTGGTTCCGCAGGAAGCCCGTGGGCAGCGGCGGCCCCAGCCCTGCGGACAGCGTAAGGAAGCACGTGTTGGTAGGGAAGGCGCCCGCGAGCAGTCTTCGCCCCACCAGGCCCGAGGGGGCCTCTGCACGCGAGGCTGGGGCCGCCGCTCTCCAGCCCCGGGGGAAACAGGGGTGGGAGCAGCGCTGGAGTAGGGGCTCGGAGAGGTCGGAGAGGGGCTGGCCCGGCCACAGGATCTCCCACGACCCTCGGCCACGTTTGCCTGGGACTCCTGGCCCTTGGGAGGGTCTGCACAGGCTGAGGCGCTCCCGGTGGCCGTTCTTCCCATCTGAAGAATGCAGGTGTGTGTGGTGGTCCCACTCCTCCGGCAGCGCTGGCCCGTCCTGTTGGCCCCCCGGAGGAGGTGGCTAGTGCATGCAGGGGGCCAGCGACCTCACTCCCAGGCTTCAGCCTCTGCGGAACACACAGGTGCCGTCTCCTCACGTCAGCCCTGCCACTTCACAGAAGTCCTTCCCCTGATGTCGCAACAGCTCTGGGTGTTTGATGAAACACTGCCCCCGGCTCCTGGCGCAGAACCATCTCGACTGCTGGGCTGACCGCGCCGACGAAGGCGGTTCGGTGCCGGGAGGGCTGGCGGACAGCGCGGTGCGGCCTCGGCAGGCTAGGGCAGTGGGGCTCTGCGGGAGAGCACGTACCCCCAGCTTGGTGTGAGCTCCCCCGCGTGGGGGCCCTTGGCGTACCCGGGAGGTTGGGACGTGGCTCCTCAGGCTGCTGTCTTGGAACTTGTGTCTCTTCTGTGCTGTCCCGTTGTGCAGAATGGGGGCCGCCGTCCTGGAGGGGCTGGTGAGCCTCCCGGGACCCGACTGGCTTCGCGCACTCGCGGGGGCGGGTGCCCAGTGCCGTCCTTACCCGGTCGCCGGCGCGGGGCAGGCATGCTGTGCTCCGCGAGCTGAGCTGCTCTGGAGCAGGACGCGATGCCCTCATTGGGTGAGGCATCGCCTTCGCTCCGGGGCCGAGATGTGGCACCTCTGACGTGGCTGTGGCGGTGGCCTGGGCAGAGGTGGGACGTGTGTTGGCCGGACAGCCACTTCGCCGGGTGTTCCGTCATTGGACTCCTGCGCTGGGCCTCGTTACCAGGGAGGCTCTTTGGGGTCTGAGCAGCCAGCCTCAGTGTCAGGCCACCTGAGGGCCAGGCAGCGCGTCTTGGGAATGGGTTTGTGCTCCTTCGGGTCTTCTCTGGACCCACCCACGGAAGGGGGCCCTGTGTTTGCTGATAAATAAGAAAGCAAGCGGGAGTCCCCCCTTGTGGCACTGGGCGTGTGCCGAGGCCTCCGAGCCGCCTTTTCCACCATCTGGCTGCGGCCTCCTTGGTGTCTAGCCCTTGTTTCTGGGGACCCTCTGCTGTCTTCGGGCAGAGCCCTGCCTGCCAGCACCCCCCCTGGCTGCCTGGGACGACCCTCCCTGTGGGGGTGTGGCCGGGAAGCTCCACCCCCAAAGTGGGGCCTCGGGGCCCAGGTTCAGATGCTGCTGCTCTGTCTGGGGCCGAGGTGGCCTCCCCCACCCAAACACACCGCTGGGAGCCGGACCGTGGCCTTCCAGGGCTCCGGGAAGGCCCCTCAGCTCTCCTCCCCTTGGGGTGACAGACTGGGGATCCCTCCAGCACCAACCAGCTGGTGTCTTGGACCGAGGCACGTGGCTGACCCAGATCTTGTAGGAGCTGCTCGAATCTCCTCAGACCATGAGCATGTGAAGACTGCGGGGGTGGGGCCCGGCCCCTCCTGCTCCTGCCACGCCCCCAGCCTTGAGCTCATTCCTGAGCTTCAGCCCCAGTGTGGCTGAAGCTGCCCGCGCGGCTCCAGGACAGCAGGACCCGTCGGAGGACACTGGGCGGGTGTGGAGGCTGGCGTGGGGCGGTATACAGACTCTCCGGAAAGTTTGAGTCAGACCCCTGCGTCGGGAAGGCTCGAGGCGGGCACCATCAGCACCACACTGGCGGTGAGGGGGAAGGCGGCTTTGGTCTAGGACATGTTGTTTGGCGCCTAATTAGTAATTAATTAGTAACTAGGCAGTAACAGCTGGGTTGGTGAGCCCGGTGTGGAGAGCCGAGGCTGAGGGAGGCCCAGCCGCTGGGCCCTGCCCAGAGGAACTGTCCCTGCCTTGGGACCCCCCAGTGGACAGAGTGGCGCGGTCTGCTCCCACTCTCCCGGGCGGCCTCTCTGTGGCTTCCCTTCATGGGCCTGTAAGGGACTGGGGCTGAGGCCACAGCTAGGAGGGGCTCTGCTGCCAGGCTCTCGGCCCCCCGAGCACTGAGTGGTCAGCCTGTGGTCACAGTGGAGACCTATAGACCAGGCTCAGCCTGTCGTGCTGTGAGCGACATAACGTCTGGGTGTGGCCCAGGGCCTCGCATGGTTACGGGATCTGCAAAGTCCATCCCCGTCGGAAAGGGGCGCGTGTGCTCCTGAGCCCTGGGGAGCCTCTCCTGGGTCTGGGGCATTGGTCCTTTGTCCTCCTGGGACCCTTGGCAGAGGTCTGGCCCCCAGTGAGCTGGGGTTCCTGGGATTCTGCTCTTCGTCCCACCTGTGATCTCCAAATTCTCTTTCCTGATCCCCGAGGAATTGACCAGAATTCAGCCCCAGACCACCTGTACTTTGGGTAGAAGAGGGCCTCGAGTGGATCTTGCTGATGTTCTCTGCCCTGGCATTTGGCTGAGGCCTGTGACTGTTGTCATCGGCTTGTGCTGGGGCGGCCTGGGGGACCACCCAGACCCGGCCGCTGCTGCTTGAGCTCACGCTACCCGGGAGGCCTTCTCGCCACAGGGGCTCTTCCTGACCCTCACCTGGGCCTGCTGTTGTGGGAGGAGGCGGATCGCTGCCCAGTACCTCCCTTCCCAGCCCCTGCCCAGCTGCTGCAGGCTCTGGGACCCGGGAGTCTTTTCCTCTGGCGGGATGGACGTCCACACGGTGGCTGGCCGCAGTGAGGAGGCTGGTCTTCTGCCCAGGTCCGCACCTCCCGTCAGCGCCCAGGCGTCTGCTGGCCAGACACACTCACCGGTTCCTTCGGCCTCGGTGTCCAGAGCTCTTGGGCCAGAGGGACCTGGGTGGTGGTGGATGTCAGCCCCGCCATGTGGCACCTGGGGCAGCATGTGTCCTTGGCCTTGGTCCACGGGGCCAGAGTGGGTGGAGCACCTTAGTGTAGTAGGAAAACAAAACCAAAGCAGTTCCCATCTGCTCCGGGCGGGGGGTTGTATGTGCACTCCCGGGTGCCTGTGGCCTTTGTGGCTGAGAGCGACCCACACAGCTGAGCTCCGAGTGTGCGCTGGCCCGGCACCACATGCCAGCGGTGTCCAGACAGGGCACAGGGAGAGAAGGACTCGCTGGGGGCGTCTCAGAGAAGGCGGAGGGAGCCGGAGGCGTGCTGAGGCTGCTGGCCTGCCCTCCACAGATGTTTGCTGTTGGACACTGGCTCCCTGCGGGCACACCGGGGCCGCGGGTCTGATTCTCAGCGTCTGTGGCCCTGGTTCTCCTGACAGAGTCTTCGGACTATCACAGTCAGATCCTCAGCCGAAGGCCCCATGTCCCCCAGTTGCGCATAAAGTTTGGGGTCCATGGACCTGGGTGGAGAAGGTGACTTGATTCCGACCGACATAGAGGGACGCCTTTCCCCTGCGGGTCAGCAGCGCAGGGCCCGTACTGCCCGCATGAGCTCGGTTCTGGTGCTGCTGCCCTGGTAGCGCTGGCTCTGTGTGCACGCGGGGCCTGGTACGCCTGTGCACGTGCGGTGCGCACTGGCCCGGCCTTGCTCTCTCGACCTGGGCTCTGTGGGTGCCGTCTGTCCTCACGGTTGGCTGTCCCTACCCTGGGCCGTCCGGTGCGTGGCACGTGGCTCTGGGCCCAGCTGGCCTCTGGCTGTCCTGGCAGTTGGGTGGGAGCTGGCCCTCTTCACTGCCAGTGTCACCACAGAATCGGTACCCGAGCCAAGGGTCGTGTCTGCCGTGGCAGCCAGAGCTCTGCACGGACATGCGGCTGTGCTCTCGGACTTCAGGCCGGTGCCGGCAGCATCTGGAACGTCTTTTCTTCCTCCGCTCTGTTCCCCCATATACAGTTGTTCTTTATTTTTGAAGATGTCTGGGTGGTGTACAGGAAAGGGGCAGGGCAGGCCCTGGGGACCTCTCCGGGTTCAGCCCAGGCCAGTCTTGGGAGGCAGGTGGTAATGAGCTCATTCCCTGAGAAAACGTGGGGTATTGCCAGGGGCCTCCCTCGCAGGAGTCTTGCATCTAGGGGCTCCCAGATGCCAGGTCAGGGCCCACCCCCAGGCCTGCCGCCCTGCTGCTGGAACGTGGGGTTCTCAGCAGAGTGTGGGGGAAGGGGCTCAGAAATCCAAGGGCCGCTGGTCTTGGAGCCCGGAGCCCTCCTTCTGCCCTGCCCTGCTTCTGGGCCTTGGCAGAGGCTGTCCTGTGCGTTTGGGGCTCAGGCATGGAAGGAAATATGGCCTTTGTGAGCATGAGGCCCCCGGGGTTGATGCCAGAAGCTGCCCCAGCACCACCCTGCACCCCACTCCCCTGTGCCTGCTGGAGCCTCTGACAGGATGGATCCCGCAGCCTGGCCCTACAGAAGGGTCACATAGTCAAGTCACTCTGAGGTCATGCCCCCAAATCCTCGTGAACCTACAGAGACCCCCTGGGCAGGGTGTGCAGAACCCCATCGCGGGGGCGTCCTCTCCTCTGTGAGGCGCACAAGGCTGCTGGAGGGTCCAGGTGCCTGCCTGTGTGCTCTCCAGCCAGCTTTTTTTTTTTTTTCTTTTAAAAACAGCATTTGCTTTTAAAAATTGTGAAACATAGACAAGGTAACACTTACCATCTTAAGCGCTGCAGGCGTGCACAGTGCCCGTCCCTTGCTGTGCAGCCGTTGTTTCCGTCCGTCCGAGTTGTTTTCATCTTGTAAAACTGAAACTCTGGGGGCGCCTGGGGGGCTCCGTGGGTTAAAGCCTCTGCCCTCGGCTCAGGTCATGATCTCAGGGTCCTGGGATCGAGCCCCGCGTCGGGCTCTCTGCTCAGCGGGGAGCCTGCTTCCTCCTCTCTCTGCCTGCCTCTCTGCCTACCTGTGATCTCTGTCTGTCAAATAAATAAAATTAAAAAACAAAACAAAACTGTACCCATTAAACAATAACTTTCCATTCCTACCTCCCTTCAGCTCCTGGCAAGCAGTTTTTGTTGTGTTTTTTCATTTAAATTCAGTTATTTAACACACAGCCCGTTCCTGGTTTCAGAGGCAGAGGTCAGTGATGTATCGGCCCAGTAGCGCCCAGTGCTCGTCCCCCAGGGGCCCCGCCCCGCCCGCCAGCAGCCCTGCTTTCCCCAGAGTTAAGAGTCCCCACCGCGACGTCCTCCCTCTCTGCTTTCATCTGGTTTTATTTTTCCCTCCCTTCCCCCTGCGATCCTCTGTTCGGTTTCTTAGATTTCGGTGTGGGTGAGATCAGAGGGTCTTTGTTTTTCTCTGACTGACGTCCCTTAGTGCGACACCGCTGGTTCCATGCACGGGGTTGTAAGTGGCGCGATTTCGTTCTTTTTGACGGCCGAGCAATAGTCCACTGTGTACAGACCCCATCTTCTCGGTCCATTCACGTGCCTGTGGGCGCCTGGGGGCCTCACACAGCAGGGCAACGGGGACATGGTGCCGTCAGCGCCCCGCTGAGCGGCTGCTCCGTGGTGGGCCGGGGTCCTGACGGCTGCGCGTGTGCTGCGTGGGGGCACGCTTGGGTGTCCTGGCATGTGCTCTCGGCCCCGTGTGGGGCCCGGCTCTGCCTGGAGCGCTGTGGGCCGGCGTCTGCGGGCAGTGCCGTGACCGGCCGCGGTAGCCCGTCCACGCTCTGCAGGACCCTCGGCAGGCTCAGCCCGAGGCTCGGGGGGGGGGGTAGGCTTGCCGTGGCCCTAGTCTTCGTTGCTCCAGCTGAGTCCCGGGCCCAGAAGCCTCCTCTCTCCGTGAGGGTTGTGGGCCCCCATGATCTGGCTTGGAGGCCTTGAGAAGGGTCAGGAACCAGAAGCGACTGTCCTTACCTGCTCGCTGACCTCTTGTGGAATGGGGATGCCGTGGGCTGTTGCTGGGGCTCACGTGGGCCTTGCTAGGGACGGCGGGGCCTTCCAGGCCTGGAGAAGCACAGGCTGCCGGGGCTCTAGGTCGCTCTCAGGGGAGAGGGAGCTGCAGCCCTCCCGCAGGGCCAGTGTCCGTGTCCTGGCGAGGCCCCTTCTGGCCCCTTCCTGCTGCTCTCTCAACATTCATGGAAGGTCCTCCTCTTGGGGTTTTTCCTGCCTGAAGACATATCCCCATCCTAGGGTTGACAGGCTTGGGGGCGGGTGGGGCGGGGGAGGAGCTCAGGCCCTTTTTCCAGAGCTCCCGGGCTCGGTTCGTTGCTCGGTGCTCGCAGGCCCGGCCCCTGAGTGGGAGCCCACCCCCCCGCCTGCCTCACTCCTTCTGCGGACAGATGGGGCTGCGGCCTGTGGGTGCGGGGCAGGGGATGGCCCTGCAGCCCGCGTCGTATGCACCCCCCAGGAGTCTCCCTGAGGCTTCTAGAACCTGCGGGCGCCAGTGCCAAGCCTGTGGCTTTTCTCTCGGTGAGAACTGGGCTTGTTTCCTCTCCTCCCTGCTTCCTATCTCCTCAGACGGGAAGCTCCGCCTGTCGCCCTCCCCGGCCACCCGCTCGCAAGTGGCAGGAGGTGTCCAGGCCGCACAGACAGACGTCACCGCGGCTCTTTCCCCTAAAAAGCACCAACAAACGGGTCTTTATTTCCTGAATGATTGTTTTGTGTCTGAGCAGCCCGTGCACAGGCGTCCGTGGGCTCCGCTCGGGAGCACCTCCCCAGAGCGCGGCGTGGGCCTCGGAGCAGCGGGCCTCGGGCCTCAGGCAGCTGCTTTTCTGTGAGGACAAAGGCCAGTGCATCCCTGCACAGGGTCCGAGGTCCTAGTATTTACTCCGTGGGGCCCAAGGCTGCCTATGTCCCCGGAGTCCTCCTTGCCCTGCATGTTTGTGCCCCGAGCAGGGCTGCCGGGTGGTGGGGGCCCTGCGGACATGCGTGCCCACGGGCATGTGCGGGGCTTGGTTTGGCCCTCTGCCCAGGGTCCCGCCAGTCCTGTGTCCCTGGTATTTGGTAACGATGGCCCTGGTAAGCAGGGCATCTCCATGGACCACTTGCCTCCCTGCCCTCTTCCCCCTCTCGGGAAGCCCATGTCCCCTCCAAGGGGCCAAGTTTGTAACACGGTGTCTTCTCTAAGTGTTCTGGAGGTGGGAGGAGCCCTTCTCCCCTCCCCCCATCAGTGGTCTCCCCTCCAAGGCTCCCTGACTGCCCGCAGAGCACCCCCCCAGTTCTGCTCTCTCCTCCTGAGTTTAGGCCTCGGAGAGCGACAGGGTATTGTCGTGTCGGCCCCTGGCCCTAGGCGGGTGATTGCGGGTGATTGCCTCTCTGTGGCCCCGGCGCAGCTGCCCTGGGCGGGGGACACTGTCCATCTTCCACAGACGGCTCCGTTGTTTTAGGCTGAGGCCCTGTCCCCCTTGGGATCCTGCGCCATCGGGGTGGGGGCGTTTGTCGTCCTGACACCGGTGCTGGAAGCCGCTCTGACCACAGCATCCGGCAGACACACAACCTGGGGCCCCGGGAGGCTGGAGGCAGCTTTGCGAGGCGCGAGGAGAGAATGAGCAGGGCCTCGGTCCTGAAGCCGCGGGCACGCGGTGGAGAGTCGTCACGCCTTTCTCCTGCGCTTTTGCCAGACGGCCGCTCTGGCCGACAGCAAGTATTCTGCTCTGCTTAGGGAATCCAGACCTCTGGGGCCCTGGGCGACCCCCCCGCCCCAGTGGAGGGCCCCACACTTGGCCCGTGAGCCTGCCCACCGGGCTCGCCCTCCCCTTCCAGGCAGGACTGCAGCAAGAGGCCAGAGTCCGAGGCTCCCGTCAGCCGTGTGGGCACCAAGTCAGCAGTGCGCAGACAGGGCTGTGGCAGGGAGGGGAGCACCGTCCCCTCGAGGTCCTGCCTGGAGCTCGGCCTAGGCACCTTCCCCTGAGCCTTCTGCAGCTGTGGGGTGAGGTCCCAGAGTGGCAGCCCCACAGAGTACGCGGGGATGCAACTTGTCCCTTGCTGGGGTCTGGGTCTGCACGTCACTCTTCACGCCTTGTGCACGGTCGAGTCTGCTGGCTGGGAGACCCTGCCCAGAGCTAGAGGCACCAGCGACAACTTTCGTGTCTCTCACAGGTCTCCTCCGAGCCCCCAGCCTCCATCCGGAAGACAGATGATGCCCCCGCCCAACTCCCCACATCTTCTGAGAAGGAGAAACAGTCGAGCTGGCTGCGGACCCTGGCCGGCTCCTCCAGCAAGGTGGTGCGGGGCAGGGGACGGCGGGGGGAAGGGGGGCTGCTGCAGGGCTGCGCGCCCCAGCCTCTGATGACCTCTGACGCCCGGTGCCTCTCTTCTTGCAGAGCCTTGGCTGTGTTCACCCTCGCCAGCGCCTCTCCGCTTTCCGACCCTGGTCCCCGGCAGTGTCTGCAAGTGACAAAGAGCTCTCCCCGCACCTCCCGGCCCTGATTCGTGACAGGTGAGCGCCCTCTATGCCAACAGGCATCGAGGACACAGGGGCTGGGCTTGGGCTCTGCCACCTCCGTAAACGCCTGCTAGTCCAGGAGCCGCCTAAGGTCTTTCTCAAAGTGGACACGATCCAAAAAAGGCTGTTGCTCTGCGCGTCTCGGGGCGGGTGTCCCCCCTTTTGGGCGCTCCGTCGGTGGCTCAGTGCAGGGGGAATGGAGGGCCTGGGGTCCTGCTGTGTTTGTTCCTGCCCGCAAGCTGCCTTGTGCTGGCCCAGAGGCTCTCTGCTCCTGCGGCCCTGCTGTGAGTGCCTGCACGTGGGGCCGCGTGGGCCTGGAAGCAGTCTGGGAGGGGGGCCGCAGGCGGTCACCACCGTGCTGGTCCCTTAGACAAGGTCGAGCTACGGCCACTGGCTTGCATCCCCTCCTTCGCACCCTCCAGGGGGCAGGTCCCACAAGGAGCTTTCACGTGCTGGCCATGGTGGGATGGGGGACTTGGGGTGGTGGGGGGGGCAGATGCCTGTGGCCCCAATGCCCCCCCATACCCCGCAGCTTTTACTCCTACAAGAGCTTCGAAACGGGTGTGGCCCCCAACGTGGCCCTGGCACCGCCGGCCCAGCAGAAGGTTGTGAGCAGCCCACCGTGCACCACCGTTGTCTCCCGGGCCCCCGAGCCTCTGGCCACCTGCCTCCAGCCACGGAAGCGGAAGCTGACTGTGGATACCCCTGGAGCCCCAGAGACGCCGGCGCCCGTGGCTGTGGCCGCCCCAGAGGATGACAAGGACTCGGAGGCCGAGGTGGAGGTGCAGAGCAGGGAGGAATGTACGTGTGAGTCGGGGGCCCTGCCTGCCCCGGGCGCGGTGCTGTGCAGCCACGTGCCGAGCACCCTGGTGAGCTCCGCTTCCATCTGTGTTTCCGCAGTCACCTCCTCCCTGTCTTCGCTCTCCTCCCCGTCCCTTACGTCATCCAGCTCCGCCAAGGACCTGAGCTCCCCCTGCGTGCACGCCCCGCCTGCCGCCCCTGCCGCCCCTGAGGCCGCAGCCCCTGCCGACCCCACGAGCGGCGGCCTGGAGGCCGAGTTGGAGCACCTGCGGCAGGCCCTGGAGGGCGGCCTGGACACCAAGGAAGCCAAAGAGAAATTCCTGCACGAGGTGGTGAAGATGCGAGTGAAGCAGGAGGAGAAGCTGAGTGCCGCCCTGCAGGCCAAGCGCAGCCTCCACCAGGTGAGGCCCCTTCCCCGCTCGGCCCTCGCCGCTGGCCTGTCCCTTGGGGGCAGCACAGGCCGGGCTGCTCTCGGCCAGGAGCCCCACGCGGTGGCGCGCCGAGGGCTGGTGCGCCTCCTGGGTGAGTGCGGCCCCCGGGGTCCCTTGTGCACACGCGGGGCTGTCGGGGGCGGATGCGGCAGGTTCCTCTGCGGTGAGCGTGGCAGCCGGACCAGGTGGCTCCGGGGTCTGGGCACAAGCGCACGGCTTGTGCGCATACGCTGGCTCCGAGCTGGTTCCGCCGACGCGACTGCTTCCTTGTGCAGCACGGACTGCAGGCCAAGGGTGTCTGGGCCCCGCCCGCATCCGCCTCCCACCTCAGTAGGGTCCGGCCCCCAGGTCCTCAGGTTGTGGTGTCCTCTGGGCCCGTTCCCCTCAGAGCTGGTGGCTCGGAGAGGGTGGGCCTTCACCCTCAGGCTCTGCGGCCCTGCAGGAGTGTGTCCCCACCCTCCGCACCCACTGAGTTCACACCTCCACGGCTGGCGTCTGGCAGCTTCGCACAGGGGCTCCTCGCACACCGTGCCGTCCCATGAGCCCCAGGATTTCAGATGTGTCTGTGTCAGGCACTCGCTCAGAACGCCTTCTCCCTGCTTCTGGGTGGAGGTGTGACTGCACGTGCACACGCCTGGGAGCCCGGCTGAAGCTTGCCCGCCGTGGCCGTCTGCTCAGACCGCAGGCTGGAGTGCGCTGGGACCCCGTGGGGATGGGCAGGCCGGGGCAGCAAGGGGACGGGCCCCCCCCTCCCCCCGACCCCCAGCCCACTGTGTGCGCCACCTGCTCTCCAGGAGCTGGAGTTTCTGCGCGTGGCCAAGAAGGAGAAGCTGCGGGAGGCCACGGAGGCTAAGCGCAACCTGCGGAAGGAGATCGAGCGCCTGCGCGCAGAGAACGAGAAGAAGATGCGGGAGGCCAACGAGTCCCGCCTGCGCCTGAAGCGGGAGCTGGAGCAGGCGCGCCAGGTGCGGGTGTGCGACAGGGGCTGCGAGGCAGGCCGCCTGCGAGCCAAGTACTCGGCCCAGGTACGGGCAGGGGGCCTCGTGGCAGGTGTCTGTGGCGCCACCCGGGAGGCAGGGCCCGGCGCCATGCCCGGCGGCGAGGCCACAGAGCGCCCCTGTCGGCTGCTGCTGCGGTGCAGCTCCCGGGCCTGGGCGGGAAGCAGCCGGTGCCCTCTGCCGGCTCGGGAGGCCAGAAGGGCCCTTCCCTGGGTTGCCGGCGTTGGTCCTCCACGGAGAGGCGGTCCTCTGGTCGGTCGGGGCCACCGTGTGGGAGTTCCTTGTGGCTCTTTTTCTCCAGGCCGGGCCCTTCCTTGAGGAAGGGCCCGGCCTGAAGGCTCTGAGCCGGCTGCAGGGGGCCCCCAGGCAGCCCCGACTTTTTTGTCCTGGGGCGCCGGGGCAGCAGGCTGCCCACCGTGGGCGCTTCTGAGAGTCTCTGCACCGCCTGATGGGGCGTCCTGGCCGGCAGGAGTCCCAGGTAGGGGGGCAGTGGGCCCTGCGGCCCCCCTACTCGGGCCTGGCCTCAGGGGGTCAGCAGGGTCCCCTCCACCCCGGGGCCGCAGCTCTTAGGGTTTGGGTTGTTGCCCACCCACTGGGGGCTCTGTGTGCCACGTCTGCACTCGGGTCATGCTGTCCGGCCCCTGTCACCACCTCCCTTGCGGGCCGCATCTCCCACGCCGGAAGGGGGCCGGGCCGGGCGGAGGGTGGGGCGAGGAGGGCTGCCGCTGATGCCCTTGTCCCTTTCAGATCGAGGACCTGCAGGTGAAGCTGCAGCAGGCAGAGGCGGACCGCGAGCAGCTGCGGGCCGACCTGCTGCGGGAGCGCGAGGCGCGGGAGCACCTGGAGAAGGTGGTGAAGGAGCTTCGGGAGCAGCTGTGGCCGCGGCCCCGCCCCGAGGCCGCCGAGAGCACGGCCGAGCCGGAGCCCTAGCGGACCCCACAGTCTGCCGCCACGGGGCGGACGCCGCAGGGAGCAGGTGGGCGGGCGGCCCACGCCGGCCGGGGGCTCGGGGGCTCTGCACGCGGCCGGCCCGCCCCCGCGGCCCCATAGCACAACGTCTTACTGTGCCTATAACCAAGCGCGTGTCTGGAACCACACACTTTTGGAATCCACCGCAGAATTTTCTACTGGCCAAGTTCCCGGGCGCAAGCCGGGGCCGAGTCCGCGCCTGCAGCGGCCCTGTGCTTGCCGGAACGTTCTAACATTTACATTTTTGTTATAAGCTATTTAAAACCAATAAGAAGACTTGATACTCGGAAAAATCAACAGGTTTTTTAATGACTAACTTTTAAAAGCCCCAGCAACACGACGCCATGCGAGGACCTGCTAAGGGAGCTGGGGTGCAGCCGCCCCGCCCCTCGAAGCCATCGCAGCTCGTCCGCGGCGGCCCCGGGACAGGGAGGGTTTTCTCCAGAGTCTATTTTTTCAGCGACGAGGACCCAGGCTGCCTGTGCTGCCGCTGGGAAGAGCCGGGAGGGCGCCGGGAGCCGGGCCGCCGCCTCCTCCTCCTGCCTGGCTGCCCGGAGGTACTGGGGGGTGGGGGGGGCAGTGCCAGGCCCGCGCCACCTTGGCTGCCCTTCCCGGGCCACTCCTGTTGCGTCGGACTGAGGCTGCAGCGTTGGAACAAAACAGCATTACTTCACTATTTTTTTTTGTTTGTTCATTTAAACGTATATTTAGAACTGCACTTTGTCAAAAATCTTCCCTTCTCTTTTTATTCCCCAGTTAACTGAGGTTTTTACTTTTCAAATATCGCGAACCCGTTCATAGAGCGGTGCACATTCTAAGTGCTCGAGTGTTTAGAAACCCCCTCTGGTGCTTGGTTGAACAAGGGAATCACAAAACGAAAATGCAAAAACTGAACTTCGGGGGGTAGTTCTGTGCCTTCCAGCATCTTGTACAGCAAACCCTGACTTGTCTTTTTACCCCCGAGATACCTGTCTTCAGTAGCGACTGAATCTGCCACTATCAGAAAAAGTTCCTTGCATTTATTCCAAATAATCTCGTTTACTCTCAACTGTTCATGCAAATTGTATAAGGTTTTTTATGCCCAAGCTTGGAAAATGATCTCCCAGTGGACGAGAGGCGGCTTACCCATCCTGAAATTACGGTATTTATGTACACGAGAAAGATCTCACCAGAATTCCTCGCTGGACCCTGTTCGAACGCCGAGAGGCAGCTGTGAGCGCAGACGGAGGTGGACACCAGACCGCCGGCCCAGGGACCGGCGCCGCCTGCCACGGCGACCAACAAAGGCTCGGTGACCGTGTCATCTGCAGGGTTCCCGCCCGTGGTTTACTGGGGGGAGGGGCGCAGGTGCTGCCGGACCCCCCTTCTGAAGTGCAATGCAAAAGGGACATCATATATATGCAGCGTTGGTTTGGGTTTTGGGTTTTTTTGTTTTGTTTTGTTTTTTTGCTTTGTTTATTTTGCAGTTACGAGATCCGTATGCATGGGATGGTAGCGCTCTGCCGTGCGTGCACCCGTCCATGGGCATTACTAGCAGCCCCGGAAGGAGCTGCTTGTGCTACGCCACACTCACAGTGCCGTGCTCAGCCTTGTTTTTCCAGAGTTGTGTGTTTTCAGTCGTTTCTTCAAGGGGAACTACGTGATGTCGCTGGGGCAGAGCTCTAAGCGTGCCCTGTGCTTCTGGCTGGCTGTGCTCTGGTGCCAAGTCGGAAAGTCCAGAGAGATCGAAGGGCCCCTGGGGCCTGCCGCCCAGGGCCTCCCGCTCACTTTTCGGTTTGGGAGTTTGGGGCCCCGGAGGGTGGTGAGCTTCTTGGAGCTCTCTGCTGAGGCCCTGTCTCCCCTCACCCTGCCCACCTCTGGTCACCGTCTCTCTGCTGGGTCCACACCTCCCGGTGCCAGCTTTGTCCCGGAAGGTCGGGAAGAGCTGGGCGCGCCACGGCTGCCCGGGGGTGGCGGGGACCGGTTGTCCCGGGCTCCCTGGTCACCAGCAGCTCGAGCCCTCCTGGGCAGCTCCCTGGGTGGAGGGGCGTCGAGGGGTGGGGGCATCGGCGCGTCCTAGCCACTCCCGTCCTCTGGGGGCCCGGC
>PISX010021143.1:0-34419 GCA_004024625.1 Mellivora capensis
TTACAAATGATTATTTTATCCCATTTCTGTAAGTCACAGACATTTTAAGAGAAAGTTTCCTTAATCTGGGAGAGTAAACATTAGAGAACCAGCAATATTTCAAATAAGGATCACAAACTTATAATCGTTCATTTAGTCCTATGTTGCTAGTTTTTGTTCAGTTTGAATGCAGCTTTAGTTAGTTCTGGAAATTCTTACCCATTTCAGTTTTAAAGATTTTAAAGACTGTAAAGATCTTGAACACCTATATTTGTCCCAAGAGTAGTTTTTATGAACTTCCTTGAAGAGTAAACTTATTTTACAAGAGAATAAGAACAATTATAAATGACAAAAACTCAGAATGGACAAGGTTAGAAATCTGATGAGATAAGAGTTGTCAAGGATATCAGATTATTTCTGTGATATCTAACACTTCAATAGCCAAAATACTGAGTGATGTCGACCTTATATTAACACACTAAAACTTTAGGAATTGCGTATTATCTCTAGAATAGTTATAGCATTTACCCAAATGTAACCTAAGGCTTGTCATTTGTTTAACAGTACTTCCGGAGTAACTTAGCATACCAAAGGAAAAGGTCTAAAGAGTTAAAGAGAATTCATTTACAATTTAAATCTTGGGACGTTTGTTAAAACCTTAGAAAGTTACAGCACAAGCCTGAATAGTATTACAGATAGTTTAAAAACTATTTTTATTTAACCAAGGTGACAGTAAGGGATTTGAAGGCAAATATATAGGTTCTATAGCTGTTAGCAAAACTTAGTTCCTTTAATATTGAGAAGTTTAAAACAAGTAATGGAAGACGGCATAAAAGACAAAACATAAAAACTGGCTTTCTGGACAGACAAAAGAGAGAAAAAACCTTTGTTTACCATTTTCCTATCCAGAACAGCTAAAGAATTCAAGAAAACTTGTCTTTCAAACAGAGAGAATTTCAGTCTCATACCAGTGTACCTTTGAAATCCATTCCTTTCGATCTTAGTCTCTCCTGACCACACCTAAAATTCCTTTCCAAAGACTTCCCTTCACAAACCTCCTACAACTTTCCTTTGCATTCAGATTTTGTCCCAATCCATCTTTACGAACCACCATCTTATTTTGGACAAAATTACCTTCTTTTACCTTCAAAAATGCATTCCCATTCCTTATATCTTTCTGACCTATATCCTCCTACTTTTCTGAAACAGACTTGCTCTCCTTATTTCTATCAGTCTTAATTAATCAAAAATTTGGGTTTTTTTTTTTTTTTTTTAGAAACCTTAGTCTCCACTCAAGACTAAGTAGTAACCAATTGTGAACTGTTAAACTAGAATTCTTTAGATGGCAAATTTGTGAATCAGTTAACCACAAAGCATGTTTACCAACAGATTTAAAGACCCTTAGTTCTTTGCAATTAAGTCAAAAGCACAAACCTACCTTCAGTAATCAATGACTCAGCACTGTATCCTACTTGGAAAAGACCTAGATGTGCAATGAATTTGATTTCGTTTATCATCCAAGAAAAACTTTAAAGTTTCAGGTTACCAAAGACTTTGAAAGCTATTTTAAAAGATACCCATAAAAACTTTGAGACAGTAAAACATCTTAGTCATCCTTATGCTAACCAACAACAACAGAGAAAACACGAGTTTGTTTGACCTTCTGCAAACCTATTAGATAAAGTTTTACATTTAGTGCTGGTCACTTTAAAGACATGTTGTCTTAATTAAACCAACAAACTTCACTTGGCTTAAATACTGAGTTATGTTCCACCTGGGTCCTCCCCCACTGTCCATTTTTACCAGGGATACTGGTAGGGAAGTAGGCAGCAGGTGGTGTAAGTCCGGGGGTGCTCTTCTTCTCCGTGGTGGTGAGGGGAGGAGGAGGAACCATGGTGCCTAAGGCACCTGGGACGCTACAGAAGCCAGTTCACAGCCCACCGCCAAGGTGGTGCAGAGAGAGATGGGGGAGGAGGAGACCGGAGAAAGGGCTGCCAGAAGGCAGAGGCAGGGTTCTGGGTTCCAGAGCCCATCAGCTCCCACAGAGGAGCAGACGCCATGTTTTTCTACCAAAAAGGGAGGATAGGCAGTCCATGTCAGGCCAGAGAAGATAGGGAATTTCCCCCCAAACAAATGGAGTTTTGGCAGGGGCCTGGGAGTATTAAAGTCCTCGTCGTGAGGTAGACTAACCACTGTTGGCTCCAGTACAGCCATTACCCCAGGAAATGAGGGGAGAAGCCCTCATTATTAGGAGGAGGAACACACAGAGAGAGAGAAAGAGAGAGAGAGAGAGAGTCAGAGTCCCCTTTGCCAGGGAGGGCCTATGTTTCCTCCAGCAACCAGGCTTGGTCAGGGGAGGCCTATTGCCCAATGTCAAGAGACAATTTACTAGCCAAATATGTTCTGCAAGATGCCATTGGGGTAAAGCAATGAAGGCCTAAGTACAAACAATGAAGGTACCCTAGGTGCATCTGCCCCATTTCTTACAGAAGAGGCCTGACTGATAGGTCCTGTTGAGGCCATGCAGAGCTACAGATATATGGTCACCAAATTTTGTAATCCGAATGATGTCCAGTGGGTTAAAAGGCACCCCAAGGGAGAATCCTCGGGGACTGAAGAAGCTCCCATCTCATGATAGAGAGGATACTAGAGAGGGTCCATTACCATAGGAAATCCCCTCCTGACTCCCAGTGGCATCCCACACCCAAGACATGTCAGAGGTCCCTGGTGTCAAAGTGATCCAAGGCGTCCCTTAACAAAATCATTACTATCACCGCTGCTGTTAAAGGCCGCTGCAAGAGGGAGGCCTGCCCTCCCCCCAACTCCCCCATCATGTTCTAGACTATGGGTGCTGGCAGATGGACCAAAATACCTTGCCTTGAAAAACCTGCCATTTTAAGCCCATAGAGAACACGAGAAGAGATTTATAAGGGGGAATTACCCGAATCTGTAACTTAAGTAGTTAGTAGAGGTCATTGACGGGAAAACAGTAAAGCTGGAAATCCATCATGATCTAAGCAACATTCCAACACATGTGGTCCTCACAGCCAACTTCCCTCAGAAACGGTTCCCTGTTGGGTTTTAATTCCCTCAGGTACTGGTTTCAGCCAGCTCCTAATAGGTCCCAAGGCCACAAGTGGCTAGACCAGGGAGGGGATCACATTAGATCAATCAGGAGAAAAACCTCATACAGGAGTCTTAAGACTGGCAGCCGTGCTAGTCACTTAGCTGGCTATCCTGTGCTCAAGACAGACAACTCTGTATAGGGACAGCAGTAGAGAGGGCATCAAGTTTCTGGGTCATATTATCATCCCTGCCAGGGTACTAACTTCCTGCTAAAAGGCAGACTTTCTCCTTCCCATAGAGGATTGCGGCATGAACAATCGACATGAAAGTGTTCCAATAAGACCGTACTCCTTAAAAGCCCCTGAAATGAGAAAAAAGGAAGAGAGAAAGTACTCACCAATTTTGCAGAAGCTCAGAGTCCTGAAGTAAAGACTCCAAACCCCATGTTTGGGCCCTATATGAAAGGGTTTTGGAATATAGCGAGGGTCAGTGGGGCAGAATCCAGAGCCGACCAAGAAAGAATTTTTGCGACGTCTTGGATACAAAATGGTAGTTTATTAAAGCACAGGGAGAGGACCCCCAGGCAGAAAAAGCTATACCCCGGGGGCTGGGAAGGGTGGCAGATAACATACTGTGGGGTTGGGGGAAGTGAGGGGAAAAAAAGGGAGGTTTTGAAAGAACTTCCATATGCTAAAGAGGACCTAATACGAGACCAGTGCTCTAACCCCTGAGCTACGGAGCCAAGAGGACCTAATAGATATTGGAGGCCTTGCAATTGTCAAGTGAAGGTTGTTTACCCCATTAGGAAAGCATTAACATTAAGAGAGTTGGGAACTTCCTGAAGGAACAGTACACTCTGTCCACTTCAATACCTGTCAGTGGGCTGTGGGTTTTAGGGCATTTAATTGTATATACATTTCCTTCTGGAAGCTGGGTTATTGGTAGAAATGCTTTGTTCTTGTAAATTGCTAAGACTTTTGTAAACTGAGGGAGACTCAGGTCTTGCTGGATTGTGACTCTACATAAGTTAGTGGTTGTGGGGTGTCAGCTTCTGCTTTGTCTTCAGGTTGCCTTCTGTCCCCTCATTACTAAAGGATTCAGTACTGTAATTTGATATTAGTGAGATCCCAGTTTAAAAAAAAAACTGCACGATCAATAAGGAGTTTCATAAAGGGACTGTTTACAAGTGGGCGGGCCATATTTCAGAAAAATAAAACAGTTGGTACAGGACTTTGCCTGAAGCCTCTGCCATGTTTAGGTCTGAGGAGAGGGGGAAAGGATGGAAGGAATTCTCAGGACTGAGAGAGCAGTTTCCCAGGGAAGGCTGCTCCGAGAAGCTGTGGCCTTCAGTAAAGGGATGCAGTCATCTTAAGCCTTGTGTATTGCGGTAGGTTCCCTTTTCTCACGCTGTTCAAATTGTAAATGCAAGGTTGATTCAACATTTGAAAATGAATGAATATAATTCACCAAATTAACAGATTTCTAAAGATTATATGATCATCTCAATAGATGTATAAAGAACCCTGATAAAATTCAACATTCACTCCTGATTTAAAAAAAAAAAAACTTTCAGCAAAATAGAAAGTGAAATGCCCTACTTAATAAACAGAACCCAGGAAAAACCTATGGCTAACATCATACCTGATGATGAAAGACTGAATGCTTTTATTCTAAGTGGCAACGAGCCGTTGGGGAAGATCCCTCTGGCTTTTAGTCTGCTGGACTAAGAATCAAACTGACATGAGACAGATGAACAGGAGAAAATCAAGTTTAATTTCATACATATGAGTATTCCACTCAGACAAGAAAATCCAGAGAGCTAACAGGAGGCTCATATAGGACATCCTGAGCTAAGGAGAGAGGAAGGAAGACCATTGGCAAGAAGGGGAGAGAAGATGTTTGGAAAACAAAGATTGCTGGGTTATACAGAGAAGTTTCTTAGATAAAGAGGAAAATTTGTTAATAGCTCTCTTCCTGGTATGGGCAGGCAGTTAAAGGGGAGGTAAAGAGCCTTTCCTGCATGTGTTGGGTTTTCATTGCTCTTAACTCAAAATAATCTTCATCCCAAGGTGGTTCATCTGCCCTTGACCCCTACAGTCCCCTCCTCTGAAACTTTCCTGCTGAAGTTTTACACATTGAAAATTGAGTTGCTATATTGTTCTGTCTTATTGATTTAGTCTCTTAGCCCTGACAATAGGTCAGTCCAGTTAAACTCATTTCAGTAGTCAGGAATGTAGGTGTGTTCTCAAAGTTAAGCCTATGATTTAAGTAATCTGGTATTAAATAAGAGAGATTTCTATGAAACAAAAAACAATGATTAATAACTGGATCAAATTATAAACCAGTTTCTGAGTTCTAAGAGCAGCCAGTCCAGAAGATTTTTATTTATTTACTTAAAAGATTTTATGTATTTATTTGACAGAGAGGGACACAGTGAGAAGGGAAACACAAGCAGGGGAGGGGGAGAGGGAGAAGCAGGCCCCCTCTGAGCAGGAAGCCTGATGCATGGCTCTATCCAAGCACTCTGGCTCTAATCAAAGGCAGATGCTTGACGACTGAGTAACACGGGCAGATCTTTAGATGTCAGGTTGGAACTGTTTTCAGATACATTAGGAGCTAGCCGTGGCAATCTCACAGATTTTCCTAGTTAGAGTTCAAGTATTTCTGGTCTTTTTGAGTGGCGCATAGACAACAGACATTCAGATCATCTATACGTGAGCTATTAGGGTGATTTCTCTGAAGTTTACATCAGGTTGTTCATATTTAGCTTGTAGGGCTTCATGAAAAAGTGCAGTTTTAGTTCTCAAATGATTCCAAGTCAGAAAGTGGGAGAAAAATGGAAAATATGAGTTTGGAGACTTGCACCCAGACACTGGAGAAAACTAGAAGAAATAAGGATCTAGTCCAGTTATGAACAGAATTAGAATCTGTGGGGCACCTGGGTGGCATCTCATCTCATACACTCTCTCTCTCTCAAATAAATAAATATTTTTTTAAAAAGCATCTAATACCTACACAGGTGTGTTCTTGAAACATATATTTTTCTCTATATAATCACTCTAATTTCTATAGACAATAACTAAATTAATACTAATTTATTTGCAAAGTAAGCCTAGTTTTAAAAATAAGTTGGCCTGATTTTTACAGAAGTGCAATAAGAATAGCAGTTAACTATGTAGGCTCTTTAAAACATGTTTTGTTGGAAAAAATCCTTAACAAAATATTAACAAACTGAATCCAACAATACATTTAAAAATCACTTACCACAACCAAGTGGGGTTTATTCCTGGGATACAAGGATGGTTCAATATTCACAAATCAATCAATGTGATACTGACATCAACAAGAGGAAGGATAAAAACCATATAATTATTTCAACAGATACAAAAGAAGCATTTGACGAAGTATAACATTCACTCATGATAAAAACCCTCAACAAAGTAAGTTTAGAGGAAACATACCTCAACATAATAAAGGCCATAGATGAAAAACCCTCATCTAACATCATACTCAATGGTGAGAAACTGAGAGCTTTTCCTCTAAGATCAGGATCCTTGCTTCAAGGATGTCCACTCTCACCACTTTTATTTAACATAATGCTGGAAGTCCTAGCCACAGCAATCAGAAAAGAAAAAGTAAAGGCATCCAAATTGGTAAGGAAGAAGTCAAACTTTCACTACATGCAGATGACATGCTTTATATAGAAAACCTTAAAAGCAACCAAGAAGCTACTGGAACTGATAAACAAATTCAGTAAAGCCATAAGATTCAAAATCAATATACAGAAATCTGTTGTATTTCTATACATTAATGAAGTAGCCTAAAGAGAAATTAAGAAAATGATCCTATTCATAACTATACCAAAAATTATAAAATATCTAGGAATAAACTTAACCAAAAAGGTGAAAGACTTATACTTTCATCATCAGTATAAAATACTGATGAAAGAAACTGAGGACAAAAACAAATGGAAAACTATTCATTGTTCATGGATTGAAAGAATAAATATTGTTAAAATGTCACACTACCCAAAGCAATCTGCAGATCTAATGCCAGCCCTATCAAAATACCAATAGCACTTTTCATAGAACTAGTACAAATAATTCTAAGATTTGTATGGAATCACACAAGACCCCAAATAGCCAAAGGAATCTTGAAAAAGAAGAACAAAACTGGAGGTATTACAATCCCAGATTTCAAGATATACTACAAAATTATTCTAGTATAACAGTATGATGCTGGCACAAAATAGACACATAAATCAACAGAAGAGAATAGACCACGCAGAAATAAACCCATAATCATAACAAAGGAGACAAGAATATTCAGTGGGAAAAAGACAGTCTCTTCAGCAAATGGTGCTGGGAAAACTGGACAGCCACATGCCAGAGAAAAAACTAGACCGCCTTCTTGCACCATACACAGAAGTAAGTTCAATGGTTTAAAGACCTACGTGTGAGACCTGAAATCATAAACATCCTTAAAAAAAAAAAATAGGCAGTAGTTTCTTTGACATCAGCTGTAGAAACATATTTCCAGATATGTCTTCTTTGACAAAGGAAACAAAAACAAAAATAAACTATTAGCACTACATTAAAATAAAAAGCTTTTGTACAGCAAAGGAAACCATCAACAAAACAAAAAGACAGCCCACCAAATGGGAGAAGATATTTGCAAAAATAATATATCTAATAAGGGATTAATATCCAAAATATATAAAGAACTCATACAACTCAACACCAAAAAAAAAAAAAATCCAATTAAACACGAGTAGAATACATGAATAGATATTTCCTCAAAGACATACAAATGGCTGATAAACACAAGAAAAAGATGCTCAACATTACTAATCATCAGGGAAATGCAAATCAAAACCACGATAAGATATCACCTCACACCTGTCAAAATGGCTAAAATCAAAACCACAAGACAATAAATGTTGACAAGGAGATGGAGAAAAAGAAACACTCATGCACTGTCGGTGGGAATGCAAACTGGTGCAGCCATTCTGGAAAACAATACGGAGGTTGCTCAAAAAATTAAAAATGGAATTACCATATGATCTAGTGATTTCACTTTTGGGTATTTACCCAAAGAAAATGAAAGCACTAATTTGAAAAGACATAGGCACCCTTGTGTTTATTGCAGCATTATTTATAACAGGCAAGATGTGGAAGCAACCCAAGTGTCCATCAATAGATGAATGGATAAAGAAAGTATGGTATGTGCGTGTGTCTACACAAACACAATGGAATATTACTCAGCCAAAGAAAAGGAACGGAATCTTGCCATTTGCAACAACATGAACAGAGCTAGAGGTATAATGCTAAGCAAAGTAAGTAAAAGAAAGACAAGTACTATTATGATTTCACTCATATGTGGAATTTAAGAAGCAAAATAAATGAACAAAGGGAAATAAAAAGAGACAAACCAAGAAAAGAAACTCTTAACTATAGAGAACAAACTGATGGTTACCGGAGGGGAGGTGGGTGGGGGGATGGGTAAAATAGGTGAAGGGGATTAAGAGTACATTTATGATGAGCACTGAGTAATGTATAGACTTGTTGAATCATTATATTGTACACTTGAAACTAATATAACACATATGTTAATTATACTTGAATTTAAAAAAGAAACAAATGAAAACAAACTAACCTGTTTTGCTGGAACTTTTCATAAGGAATTTCCAAATTGAACTTTCAACAGCCTCTCAGATCCAGAAGTCAAACCAAACACTGCCATAAGACTTCCCCTGCAACAGGTGTAGATTTGGGTTAATTCCTCTCTTCTTCAGCTCCCCCAAATATCCTGAGGTTCCTGCACATGACAGAAAGTGACCTTCTTTAGTCATCTTGTAAGGCTGATGGGAACTGTGTAAGTAAGGTATCAGAATGATCTTTATTTTTCTCCTTTGTTTTTTTCCTCCTTTGTTTCTTTTCTTTTCTTTTTTTTTTCAGAGCGATATTTTCAAGAGGCTTTATTAGCTCCATAAAGTCAACCTCAGTTCCTTAAAGCTGTCTGGTCTTGTCTGAATCTATGCATTTCAGTCAAAGCTTTAGTAATATAACCAATGATTGCAATTGGGTCCTGTCATAAGAACAAATTCTTGTTGGACACTGGACTTTGAACACTGGACACCGGACAAATAAATACATTGCTATGGGTATATAAGAATACTTACTGAGTTTTTTAATTCTGGAAGGACTGTGTAGGGAGAAAAAGATAAATATTTCATTTGTTTCCAAGGTATATTTTGTCAGATTGCTGTTAAGTCAGTTAGCTTAAGAGAAAAGGTTTCCTTAAATCTGGAAAAACAAAACATTTTTAGTCAGCTATGGTTCACATAAAAAGTCATAAAAATTACAATTATCCCTCTCAGTTCGTTCAGTCCCATATTATTGATGCTTTTCTGCTTGGATCCAGTTTCACCACTAGTTCAGAAAATCTAACGTAGTTCAGTTTTATGACCTTAAGCTATCAGAAAACTCAAGAGTTTTTTTGAGTCTCACTGAAGATGAAACACATTTTCCATAGCATCAGAGTAAAATGGTAATTAGTAAATGATAAGAATTAATGGCCATGGTTGAAGATCTGATTCATGTTCATTACAGTGCAACTGACGAGGGAATTTGATCATTTCTGTGACACACAGCACTCCACGGTAATAACATACCAAGAAATCAGATGTCTAGGAGTTTCATACAATTTTAGAACTCTTACCCTAATAACGTATGTCTGTACAAATACAATCTGAGTGCTTAGTCTTACTTACTTGACACTGCTTCCCATGTAACAACATACCAAACAAGCCTAATTAGTTTATTTTTTCACAGAAATCTTTGAAATGTTCCAGGGACCTGCTGGAAAATTTCAGTTAGATTGTGGTCAAAAGATTTCATTTTAGTATTTGACTTTTGGAAGTATGCCAAAAATACCCACCCAGACTTGAACATTTGATTAAGTAAATCATTATAAAATCATATAAAATATATTTAATATAAAATAACAAAACATTTTATTAAGTAGGATTAAATAGGATATTTTGATATTTATTAAATAGACGTTTATTATAATATAAATTAATATAGAACAATATAAAACATATCATTAAGTACGATTAAATGGGATCACAAATCATTATAAAATAATATTTAATGATTTATTTAACCAAAATTAAAAAGACAATAAAAGATTTTAAGGGCAAATAAACAAGACTACATAGTTGTGAGCAGACTTCAGCTCCCTCACGCCCGCCCCCCTCCGAGAGAGTATGCTCATGCTCTTGGTACAGTGTCCCACTCTTGTTCTCAGCTCAGGTCTTGATTTCAGGGTCGTGAGAGTCTTAAGCAGACTCCAGGCTCAGCGCACAGCCTGACGCAGGTCTCAATCTCATGACCCTGAGATCATGACTTCAGCCAAAATCAAGAGTCAGAGGCTTAACTGACTGAGCCGCCCAGGCGTCCCTGGCTCTTTTAACATTCAGTCTTGATTTTCTTATGTAATCAAAGACCTGCTGGGACGCCTGGGTGGCTCAGTTGGTTGAGCGACTGCCTTCGGCTCAGGTCATGGTCCCGGAGTTCCGGGATCGAGTCCCGCATCGGGCTCCCAGCTCCACGGAGAGTCGGCTTCTCCTTCTGACTTTCTCCTCGCTCATGCTCTCTCTCACTGTCTCTCTCTCAAATAAATAAAAAAAAATCTTAAAAAAAAAAAAAAAAAGACCTGCTAAACATAGAGATTATTTTGGCATATCGTAGAATCTTTATTTTCTAAGCAGATAACTTTAAAGAAAAACTTCTGTTTATAATATTTTTATTAAGAGAAGACCCCAATAGTTCAAGAAAACTATCTGGCAAAGAGAAACAGTATTTAATATTGCATTAGCATATTTTTTATATTAAAACTCATTTACTTAAGTTTATCCAAATCTTAGCCAGCATATATAAAACTCACTTAAAATTCTTTTTCCATAAACCTTCTACAACTTTGTTTTTTTCATTCAGATTTTATCCTAAGTTTTCCCTCTTGAAGAAGTAACCAGTCTCACTTGGGAACAAATCTAGTTTCCTTTCTCTCAACAAAATTGTTTTTATTCCTTTGCTTACCCACACATCTTACTTTCCATACATACAGAGTTGTTTCCTTTATTTTTTTAAAGTAGTCTTAATTACATTTCTTGGAATCCTTAACTCCTAGAAACCTTAATTTCTAGTAAAAACTAAGCAGGAAGCAGTTGTGAGTTGTCTCCTTCTTTAGATTGGCAAATTTATAAACACATTTCATAATGTCTAAAAACATGTGCTTATAGTACAATTTTTAAATAAAGCACAAAACATGTTTATTAACAGACCCAAATTTGTCTTTAGTTTTTATGTAACAAAAAAAAAATTAGAGGGGAGCTTGGGTGGCTCAGCTGGTTGAGCATCCCACTCTTGATCTCAGTTCACGTCTTGATCTTAGGAACATGAGTTCAAACCCAGGGTTGGGCTCCACACTGGGCATGGAGCCTACTTTAAAAAAAGAGAGAGAGAGAGAGAAGAAAAAAAGAAGAAGTTAGATCTAAAATATTAATATTTTATTATTTCATCATTTTTGGAAATGAGCTAGATTAGTGAATTTAACTCATCATTTAATTAGCAAAGCTTTCAAGTTTCAAGTTGTAAGACTTTATTTGGAAGTTTACCTACAAACCTTTTTATTTTATTTACATCTATCTAATTTTTTAAAAGATTTTATTTATTTATTTGACAGTGAGAGACAGCGAGAGAGAGAAAACACAAGTAGGGGGCATGGGAAAGGGAGAGGGAGGCTCTCTGCTGAGCAGGGAGCCTGGCTGGATCCCAGGACTCTGGGATCATGATCTGAGCTGAAAGCAGATGCTTAAGGACTGAACCATCCAGGTGCCCCTACAGCTACTAATTTATTTGTTTTTAACACTTATGTTTAGACCACCCACAAAACTTCGTGAGACATTAGGCAAAGTCAACCACTATTCTAAGTTTTTTTCTGACAAATTTTGCAACAAAGATAACATGAATTTATTCAACTTTCAGTAAACATAGGCAGAATGAAAGTTTTAGACTTAATGCTGATAACTTTAAAGATGTCTATTTTAATCAAACCAACAACCGTATTTTATTTATTTTTCTTAAGTAGGCTCCATGCTCAAGGTGGGCTTGAAGTCCTGACCTTGTGATCAAGAGTCACATGATCTACCAGCTGAGCCTGGAAGGTGTGCCTCAAACCAACGATTTTAAATTAACTTTAATACTGGACATTTTCCCAGATCACATTAGCTCAAAAAATATTTAGGTGAGTTTTTAGCTTTCTGAGTTTTAAAAAACTTGCGATAATCAGCCCCTCTCATTTTCCCAGGAAGTGGTTTTGGGAAAGTCTTTTTCTTGTGCAATTCCCTGCTGCCACTTTATCCTTCTCTCTCTCCTCTCTCTGTGGTCAGGGGTCCCTCCCCTCTGGAGCACCTGTGATTCTTTTCTCCCCCAAAACATGTCTCTGCACCTCCTACCTTCCTCAGTGTGGTTTCATTTCTCCCTCTAGTTGTTCAGTTTGTTCTCTTGGTCCTCAGATCGATTTCCTGGGTCTTCAAAATGATTGGATAATTATCTAGCTGTGTTTGAGGGACAAGGCCAGCATAAGGTCTTACTATTCTGCCATCTTAACTCCTCTGTGTAGCTTTCTGAGTTTTAGGATGCCTGAGCCTTGTAAGTACTTGCCTTCATACTAAGTAAAGCTCTTTAACAAATTAATTTTACCATGGTAAAAATACCATCCAGAGACAGAGGTAGAGAAAATATCTCACATTTTACAACAAAAACGAACACCCATATACAGACAAGATGCAAACAAAAATCTTATAGCCTTTGTTTTTCCAATATTTGTTGAAAGGATATTAAAGACCTCTTTTTTAAAGACCTATTTCTTAAAATACCCCCTTCTCTTTGCTTTCTGATGAAAAATTTCTCCCTAAAATTTGTACCTCAAAGAATAGCACTTAGGTCCAGAGTGGGGCTAGGAGGAGGGGGAAATTTTCATCCCGAAGGATCAGAGAAAGTATCCAAATTTTCTTCAAGGTGAAGATTTTTCATTAGAGGTTGGAATCTGAGCACTAAGCAGCATGTATTTTAAAAAGGCCTTTCCCCCACTGACCAACAGTTCCCCCACACCTTTTTTCCGTCAAAGGCAATTGAGGACTGTGATTATATTTCAAAGACATGATAAGATTTATAATTTCAAGGGACAAAGAATGCAAAAAAAATTTTTTTTCCTTAGAGTTTCAGGGTAATTTCTATTTAAAATTTACCTTTTCTGTTTGTTTAAAGTACAGGATAGGGACGCCTGGGTGGCTCAGTGGGTTAAAGCCTCTGCCTTCAGCTCAGGTCATGATCCCAGGGTCCTGGGATCGAGCCCCGCATCGGGCTCTCTGCTCAGCGGGGAGCCTGTTTCCCTCCCTCTCTCTCTGCCTGCTTCTCTGCCTACTTGTGATCTCTGTCTGTTAAATAAATAAAATCTTTAAAAAAAAAAAAAAAAAAAATAAAGTACAGGATAGCTTTGTTCCAATATCCTGATCTTTTGTAATGTCTACAAATGTTTTGAGAGGAATAGACAAGGTTTGAGGATTCACTTGTTTCTAGAGTTGCATTCCTGGTTTTGTAGTGATAGAGACAGTTGTTTCTAATTTCCTAAAGAACTGGGTTATAACCTAAATATCAAGGGATTGGCTCATCATTTTAACTAAATTTGCTTTTTTATATCAGGGCATTCTTTTTTTTTTTTTTTTTAAGATTTTATTTCTTTATTTGAGAGAGAGGCAGTGAGAGAGCATGAGCGAGGAGAAGGTCAGAGGGAGAAGCAGACTCCCCGTGGAGCTGGGAGCCTGATGCGGGACTCGATCCCGGGTCTCCGGGATCATGACCTGAGCCGAAGGCAGTCGACCAACCAACTGAGCCACCCAGGCGTCCCATATCAGGGCATTTTTAACTAAAGTTGGGAATCAAAAGATTTATGACTTGGTAAAGTCTGTATAAAGAACTTGAACAAAAGTCTTCTTTCTGGGTATACAGTTCAACATTGGCTTCTAATTAGCCTCTGAATATTGGCCTTTAATAGATCATTTGTAGGAGGGCCTAGGTGAAATTTGGATCATCTGTTTCCTCTATGAAGTGGGAGTTATAGTCATTCATCTTTCCAGTTCCCCTCTAAATTGGAGAGATCTTCTGAAAGTGCAGGTTAAGAGATCTGCTGCTGTCCAGGAGACACTAATTCTTTTGTGTTGGGGGGTCCGGAATGTATCTGCAAAAGACATTGCATAGGAATGCCTGAAGCTGGCTGAGTCTGATTACAGAGCCCTGGAAAGTGGGCACACAGAGATCCTTATTCCCAGTTCCTGGAGCTTTTGTTAAATTCATTTCCTGGCTTTTAGCATTTACATGAGGAACCGGTGTCCTTTAAACCTAGATTAAGCCAGTGTGCTCTCTATAAATTCTACAGGGACAGGGAAGTTAAAACGGGTGTATAAGACTGGATTTTATGAAGGGGAATTTACATTGAATGTGGACATTTTTCTCTAAAGCATAATTTCTGTTCTTTCATCTTGTCAAGGAAGTCCTTAAGGCTGATTGTAATGCTCCAAAGACAGTTGAGAGCACTCTACTAAGAATATATTTATTTTTTAAAAGCCAATTTAAAGGACCCATCTTGGGATGCCTGGGTGGCTCAGTTGGTTGAGCGGCTGCCTTCGGCTCAGGTCATGATCCCAGCGTCCTGGGATTGAGTCCCACATCAGGCTCCTTGCTCAGCGGGGAGCCTGCTTCTCCCTCTGCCTCTGCCTGCCACTCTGTCTGCCTGTGCTCACTCTCGCTGACAAATAAATAAATAAAATCTTTAAAAAATATATATAAAGGGCCCATCTTCTGGCAATTGATGAGTAGGATCTATTAATAGTTACTCAAATCAATAAGTTTTTAAAGGGTTAACCAAAGACTCAAGAGGTATCCAGAGAGGGCACAGATGATGCAGTTAAGTTTACTTGACCCAAAAGTTTACTCCTGAATCTAGTCTAAGAAAGCAAAAACCTCCATTGATGGGCAGTAAGGATGGTGGAGTGAACATGGTGTCTCCAGTCTCCAATCCCCCACAACATGTGAGACCCTCCAGTCATAGACCTACTAATTTGCAACAGCAGGCTGGCACTACTGAAATGGGACTTTCCAGCATTAACAAACTATGGAAGTTGAGACAACAAAGGTCCATATGGGACGTGACTCTCACAACAGATACCCCTGGGGGCTGGCACACATGGACAGGTAGACTTGGAACCCTAGTCTATTCAGCTGGCCACCAATGTGCACACTACGCACACTCTCCAGATGGTGAAGACCAAGGAGGATATTCTCACTGGTCACCAAGCCTAGCTCTTAGGACATAGAACAAGACAGAAGGAAAAACCTCATTCAGCTTTTATTTTGGCTAAGTCTTGGGTCTTTTGGAGTCACACAAACACCTAAAAGGGATGGGCTGTGGACTTGGGGGCTGTGTGACTCACAGTGTACCTTGCTGCATGGAAGTGTTTTTGAGGTTGGCGTACCTAGTGTCAGTTTAACTCATTCCATGACCAGTTTATCCTAACATAGGAGCTCTTAGGTGGTAAGCACTCCAAGGGCTTACGAGTACTTGAGTCATGGCCCTGAATTTTGTGGACTTGGTTTCCAATATGTCCCTGTAGCAACAGCCTTTACTTCATGTGCACATTAACCCATAGCAAAGTTTGCTTAAACAGACACTGATCTGAATAAGAACCATGAACTCACCTGTCTGTGAGGCCAGCTTGAACAGCAGACTGATAGGACCTATGCCTGGGTTCTGTCCTATGGTAATTTCTCTTTATGACAAAAAGCACAAAGAACATAAACAAAGGAAAACAATGACCATCTCTGGGAGGAATCTCTGGGGTAACCAGAATACTCTACCAAATTTCTACCACGAGTTACTAAGTTCCATAAGTGTTTTCTCCTGCTAATCTAAATTTAGGAAAAGAGAGAAAGAATTCTCACCATTCTTGCTCCATAGAACTATGCAGATAGAGGTTCCAGGAAATTGATATAGGAAGATATCTTACCTTCTGTTGGTTATTTGTCAGATATCCTGAGGATATCTCAGCTGCAATAATGTTGGAGGGTCAGCAGTGTCCAGTGAGTTCAAGTATCCTGCTGACTACACCAATGTTGGGAAGGAAGAACTTCCTCTGCCTTTCAAGATCCTGATGCTAGACTAAGAATCAAATTGACATGATATAGATGAACAGGAGAAAATCAGATTAATTTTGTACATATGAGGTATCCACTCAGACATGAAAATCCAAAGACAGTCAAGCAACAAGAAGCTATATGACATACTGAGCTAAGGATTTGTGGTTGGGACCTGGGGATACAAAGGGAGGAAGACCATTAGTAGGAAAGTGAAAAAGGAGATGTTTGGAAAACAAACGTTGCCCTGTTATACAGATGAGTTTCTCAGGTAAAGAATAATCTCTGTTAATAGCTCTTTTTATGCTACTGGCTGGCAGCTGAATGGGAGGTAAAGAGCTTTTTCCTGAATATACTAGGTTTTGATTATTTTTAACTCAAAATATTCTTTATGTCAAAGTGACCCATCTAGAGGCAGCATGCCCTTGGCCCTATAAAGCCAAGGTTGTCCACCATTACCACTTCTAATCAACATTATATTGGAGGCCTCAGTTTGTGCAGTAAGGTAAGAAAGAGAAATTAAAACCATACATTATGGAAAGGAAGAAGTAAGATTGCTTTTATATGCAGATGGCATAATGGTGTAGGAGTACATAGAAAATCTTAAGGAATAATAATAATAAAACTCTACTAAAACTAGCATGAACACAAGATCCAAGATTATATATTATTCAAAAACCAGTAGTATTTCTATATACTAGTAACAAATAATTTCATTCACAACAGCATGAAGAAACATAAACTATTTAGGGATAAACTTAACAAAATAGGTGTAAGACCTATGTATACAAACTACAAATCCTTGATGAATTGAATTTAAGAAGACTTAACTAAATACTGAGAATTACTTTCATGAACTAGAAGACTCAATATAGCTAAAATTTCAATTCTACCAAAAATGATCCAGATTTCATGCAATTTCAGTAAAATTTCAGGAGGCTTTTAAGATAGAAATTGGCAACTTTATTCTAAAATTAATATGAAAGTGCAAACAATTTAGTATAACCACAGCAATTTTATAAAGCAGCATTAAGTTAAAGGAATTACACCACTTGACTTTAAGCCTTACAGTCAAAAACAATAATCAAAAACAAGGTGGTAAGGCTGAGAGGATAGACATCTAGATCAGTGGAACAAAAGGCTTCCAGAAGTACACCTTACATATATATGCTCATTTCTCTCTCAGCAAAAATGTGACATATATTCAATAGGAAAGGAAAAATTTTTTTAACAAATGGTTCTGGATGTCTGTATGGAAAAAAACAACAACCACCTTTATATTACCCCTTACACAAAAATTAACTCAAATTCTAGACATAAATGTCAAAGCTATAGGAGATAAACCCTAACATCTCACAGACTTCATGAGTTTGTTTCTTGCTCTTAAAGAGGCTGATCTGCAGTGGGGGCAGGGGTTCTGCTCAACACAATCATCCGAATCCCAAGTCCGTTGTGCCCTCTTTCTTCATTGTGTTACATTGAGGTCTCTCTGGGCATTGGCATTCTGCACAATAATGGGGGAAGAAAGGCATGGGACATTTCTCCCACATATCATAACCAGAAATTGAGTCATATGGTCACCTGTGACTGTGAAGTTATCTTAAAAATAAGTCTAACTGTAGATAAAAAGAGTTTAGCCTTCTCTATCAAATAATCTATTGGTCTAGCAGTAAATTAGACATTTGTTATTTAGTGATGTTCCACCTAAAACGTACTTATGTAGGATCACGCAGGAGCTAAAGCAAAGTTAGAAAAGTGTTATCCTCTCATATTAAAGTCAGTGAGAATGAGGCTTCCTGCGGGGATGATTTGCGAATATATTGGGGATGGTTTTCTAAATTCAACAAAGTGAAATCATGTTTTATCAAGAAGATAAGAATGTGATATAGATTATGCAAAAGAAAATGTAACCTTAATTGTATGGTAGTGCATCTCATGGTTTGATGATTGCTTTCAAAGGCAGATTAAAGAGTAAAAATGTGGCAGAGTTTATATGGTAGTAAAAAAAGGCAGTGAGAGGCCAACTATTTCTTACATTATAAGTGTTCTAATCACTTAAGAGAACATGTTTTCTGTAGTTAAAAAGGGATGGTTCTCTGCACTTTACCATAACCTGGGGTCAATATTCTTCAGGTCCATTTTGCTATAACTTTAGTCCCACTAGAATTCTGATTATTAATTTTGATAGATATTTGAACCATGATGTAATGAGTCCTACCATAAGCCAGTTGCTCTTCCATGCTCTTTGAACGAGACGATTTATTTTTCCAACAACTCTGTTTTCCGCTTGACTGATGAAGAAACTTAGTCATACTGATGAAAGGACCTGTACAAGAGACTATTGGAAACTCAGAAGGCAAGTTGCAGAGCTGGATTTGAATGTGGGATGCCACACCCCTCAACCTCCACTAATACACTCTCCTGCCTCTTGCAGGCAATAGAAACTGCTATTGGAAAGGAGGAGCTCTGGGATCGTATAAAGGCATTTTCAGTGTAAACCAGATAGATTTGTCCTCTAATTCTATATCCTGTATGAGTCTTGATAGTTTTTGTGGTGTACTCTCTATGGAAGGTTCAGGTGGAAAAAAGAAAATTAAAAACACTTATCATGGATTCATAGTTGGTATGATTTATAATTGTTATTAATAGGATTCTTAAATGTTTGCCTACTAAATATTAGATATTACTCTTCACTTTGAGTAAGAAACAATCCACAGGTGGTTTAATTTTTACATCGTGTGCTCCCTAGATCTGACATTATATCTAAAATCACGTGTTGCAAGGGGACTAGGAATCAATCACTGATCTGGCCTTTAGTATCTTTTTTTTTTTTTTAACTTATTTATTTGACAGAGACAGACATAGTGAGAGAGGGAACACAAGCAGGGGGAGCGGGAGAGGGAGAAGCAGGCTTCCCGCCAAGTAGGGAGCCCGACACGGGACTCTATCCCAGGACACCGGGATTATGACCCGAGCCAAAGGCAGATACCCAACAACTGAGCCACCCGGGCGTGCCTGGCCTTCAGTATCTTAAGGTGAAATAATTCTATCAGGACCACAAAACACTAGGACAACTTTGAATGAAACATAAAACATGTGCATAAATCTATACTTGCTTTGGTTTTGATCATCTCATTTTACTGAAATACAAAAGTTTTTATGATCCTAACAACAAGCTCTCTGTTCTATCCTGATGCTTTCTTGGAGTTGTTCTTGCTGGACCAAGTATCAAAATTGGTAGAAGATAATCCTTCATAGACAAATTTCATTACTTTAATATTCTGAAATTTAATGGACAATATGGCCCATTAGTGTTTTTTTAAACTATGACTAATACTTACTCTTACGCTGTTTTTACAGAACTCTTATGGTATCTTATTCTGTTTGGATTTGAAAATCTGATCTGTCTTGTCTCCCTCTTGCTGTGAGATGTGAGTATGTCTTGAACATTCTAGAAATTGCTTGAAAATAGACTCTGTATACCAGGGTTTGACATTTGTCTTACAATATCTTGTAAAATTGTTTGATATGCCAAGAAATATAAGTGGAAGGGTGAAGGTTGAGATATCAGTTAAGTAAGTTTCTTCCATGCTATAGATTCAAATTTAGGATATCTGTCTACCTGTTAGATCTGGAAACAAAGCCTATTTACTCAACTGTCTGCTACCAGTAGACACTGAATTTCCTATGGCTCCAGACTCGTGATCTAGTGGCAAAACAGAAATACTGTCAAAGGAAATAACTGCAGTGCAGACTGATAACCTTTAATCAGACAATTTTGCCAAAGTGACCACTTTTAATGCTTTATTTTTATTCTGTTCTCTCTACCCGAGAGCTTGTGTAATCAATCATATGTTTGTATTCCTTTTTCGCAAAATAGCTCACAGGTGGAAAAATTGTGACACAATATTATCCATTCACATTTAATCATATTTAAAACCAATTCAGACTAGCTTGTGTATCAAGGAAATTCAGTTATTTATATGATTCCCTAGCAACCCGACATTAAAGAAAATATTGAACTAAGAAGCTTGCGCACACAAATAACCTTCCTCCACAGTGGGAATCCTACAAAATTCCAGAAACATGAGTTGATATGTTAGTAACTACAACAATGTTATCAAACACAAACATACGAGGCGTTCTTTTCCAAAGCGAGTCTACAAACATTGGGATTTCCTACCTAGGCTGTTTTCATTGGAGAGAGCTTTAGTAGGGTGAAAAGTTTAAGCAGGAGGAAGCGATGCAGGATAGGGGTCTGATGTCTTAGAATCATATCCCCTGTTTTTCTTTGCTTACTGTGAGTGACTTGTCTTATGACTTAATGACTCACTTGGCCTCTACATGCCTCAGTTTACCAACCAAACTTCTAAGGCAGGACTGCTGTCATTTTGAATTATGCCCTTATTTATTTTTGAGACTCACCCCTGGAGAGTAAGTACTAAAAAGCCATACTAATTATGACGGGGATTTGTTTTTGTTGACAAGTTCTCCTTATAAGAAATACTTAGAGGATTTCTCTACACATCTCTTCTGAGAAAGAAATTTAGAGGATGAGGAGAAAGAAGAAGAAATGGCCAGTTCTCAGGGACTGCTGACCTTCAGGGATGTGGCCCTAAAGTTCTCTCAGGAGGAGTGGGGATGCCTGAACGGCCTTCGGTGGGGATTGTATGGGGATGTGATGTTAGAGCTCCACAAACCTCTTCTCCTTGGGTCTCGTTGTGTCAAAGTCAGACCTGGCTATCTTTTTGGAGCAGAAGAAGGAGTGTTGGGGTATGAAGAGAAAGGATGTGAAGCACCTAGGGCTTGCTGTCTCTAGGGTGAATCTGGTCACGTTCTTTGGAAAAGGAAACAGCCCTGATGCATGGGGAGAAATGAGACATTAGCTGCACACCCAGGTGAAGTGATGACTGCGTTTCTGTCAGGAGTTGAGATCACAAAGTCACAAACCCCAAGTCTCCAAAAAGTGCTGAAGGAAGAAAACTGCTAGCCAAGAATACTCTACCTGGCATGGTTGTCCTTCAAAACAGCAGAAGAGAGTTTCCTGGACAAGCAAAGTCTGAAGGAGTTTGGCAAGACTGGCCTTTTAAGAAATGATAAAGGGACCTCTTCAAGCTGAAATGAAAGGACGCCTCATTAGATTTACACCTTCACATGTTTTCCTGTTGCTCACCTGTGAATGTAAATATATAGTGAAATTCACAGTACTCGAATGCTGTGCTGGTGGTGGGTAAATCACGTAACTCCAGTACAGAAGTTAAAAGTACTAAAAATAACTATAACTAAAATAATTTGCTCATGGGTACATAAGGTAAAAGTTTATCAGTTGTGACACCAAACACAAAACATGGTTGGGGAGACTAAAAATATAAGTTCTAGTATGCAATCAGAGTTGTTTTCTCAGCCTAAAACAAATTATATAAAACATCTTATATTGATATTAAAAAAAAAAAAAAGAAATCCTTAGAAAAGGCCAAACTATGGAGATAGGAGGCACTTTGGCAGTCACGTAGGGCTAGGGGTGTGAGTGGAGAGGTCCTGCGAAAGAGAATGAGAACTTTCTGAGGGGATGGAAGTGTTCTCAGATAGGGTTCTGATGGCTGCACCGCACACTTGTATAAATGAGCTAAGAGGCACTGAACTCTGTACTGACCATGGTATCTAAGTTATAACTCAGTAGGAGCTAATTCCCTGGTGATTCCCACTTCCCTTGGAGTAAAAGCAGAGTCTTCATTGTGGCCCCCAAGGCCTGGCATGAGGTGGCCTCTCCCTGCCTCTCTGCTCTTCTTTTCCCTCACTTCACCTACTCCAACCGCATGGACTTCCTTGCTGCACCTTCACCAAACCAGACCCCTCCTGCCTCAAGGCCTTTGCACTGGCTATTCCCTTTACCTCAAACACTCTTCCCCCATGTATCAGTATGGCCCTCTCACACATCTTTCAGGTCCTTGTTCAGATGTCACTTTCTCAGAGAAGACTTCCTAGACCACCCTTTCTAAATTGCAACCCTCCTATCCATTAGACTTCATTCCTTATCCTCTTCCTCAACTGAGGTCTACAGGACAAGTAAGGGCCAACCAGGTTAAGAAGTGAGAAAAGACTATATTAGGAAAGAGATAGGAAGGCACATTCCTGGAAATAAAAGAGGTTCAGAGTAGTTGACTCTCCTCTAGTCCAGTGGTTCTCCAGCAGGGATGATTTGTGCCCCCAGGGGATGGACATTTGGCAAAATCTGGAGACATTTTCCAGTTGTTACCACTGGAGAGAATATGTGCACTATTGACATCTCATGTAGAGGCCAGGAAAGCTATCACACATCCTATAGTATACAAGACGGCCCCCTACGATGGAGAATTGTCCAACTCCAAATACCAGTGGTACCAAAATAGAGACATTCTAGTCTAGTCTGAAGAGTCTGATCACTCAAGGCCTTGATCTGCTAAAGAATCTGTACTTTATCCTGAAGACAAAGGATGAGCTTGAAAGATTTTAAGCAAAGACAGGTGTGTCTAAAAGCTCAGTGCCATCAGGCCCACCTAACCCCTAGTCTCTCTGACATGCCCCCATACCCCACACCAACACCACATACACTCAATAGCCAACAGAAACTCAGAGGGGGAAATACCTCCTTTCAGCAAGATTTTGAGGCCTCTGAAGACATTTCTTGAGCTCCCTCCAGGCTAGGCCCAGGCTGGGGTAGTGAAAAGATTCTGACTGAGCCTATTGGTTCTATCACACCAATCTCATCCAAAGGTCCTCCCCAGGTGACATTATTTGCCCCTCCTCTGAGCTCCCTCAGTCATTGGCATAGCCTTTTGCCACCACCCTGGTCATCTAGGATTATAACTCTGTTTACACATCAATCTCCTCTTCCACTCCGCTGGAGGCAAGGACAAGGTTGGAGCCATCTTTGTGACCCACCCCAGGGCTCTCCCTCCTTGCCAAGTCATGCAGTGACCACTGGAGAAATGAAACACCAAAAAGGGAAAGAAAGTGTCCAAGGTCTTACAAAGAGTCAACTTTATCCTCCCCTCCCTCTTCCCCCCTGTAGTGCCTCCCACATGGCAGTGACATTCTGGGGAATGGATCCACAGTACTTCTCTGTCCCTCCATCCATTCCCCAAATTTCTGAAAAATGGCGCTCTGAAATGCGGCAGTGCACTCTGCGGCTTCAGCTGAGCTGAGAAGGCAGGGGGTCAGAAATCATCAGTACTGGACTAATTCCCCCAGAAGACTAGTTTATGCTAAAAGCATCCCCATCTCAGTTTTGACCACCCTGTGTCAGCAATGTCTGGTAACTTCTACATGGTCTAGACCTCCAACCTGACCGGGGTGACCTTCTGTAAGCACCTTTCTTTAGTCTCACTGATCCTTGGCTTCCGTCCATCAGCCTCCACAGCCCATGCCCTTCACCATGATGATTACCTGACGTCCCCAGAGCCAGAAAACCCCCAGTTAATCATTGCCTACTCCTCAGGCACTGCAAGAAAGACTTAAGAATGGTCTTGGAAACTGGAATCTGAGAGTCGTGAGAACCAGGACACCTGGGCACAAGTCTGTGCCTCTCTGGACCACTGTCTCCCAGACTCCCCAAAGAGCCTGGTGGTCTCTGGGTGCAAGCGTGCGGGGGACAGTGCAAGGGCTGGCTACCAGCACTGTCTGGCCTCCCAGACTCAGGAGGAAAAATGTCCCTGGGCAAGAGCCCCCACTGCACTGGATTCCTCAAAACAGGACAGGATACATACCCCGGGAGGCCATGCCCTCTCATCCCCCACCCCCAGCAGGGAAGAATCCCACAGGCCCTCCTCTGTCTTGGCACCTGACCAGAGCTGCCTCCTGCACCACCAGGGTCTTCTGGATTTTTCAATAGATTACTTTCAATGAATCTGAGACCCTCACTCTACCTTGAAACATCACAGAGTGTTATGCATTGCCATCCCATTTTGTCATATCTCTCAAAATCAGTAGAAAGTCCCATGTAAGGCTAAATCTCAGGATAATAACATTAAACATTAACTTTCTTGGTTGGACACTTTTCCTTCCATACTATCTACTAAAAAAAAAAATCCACATTAAAAATAAAGTTTTTTGGGAAGCCTGGGTGGCTCAGTCGGTTAAGCGTCTGCCTTCAGCTCAGGTAATGATCCGAGGGTCCTAGGGACGAGTCCTGTATCAGGCTCCTTGCTTTGCAGGGAGCCCGTTTCTCCCTCTCCCTCTGCCACTCCCCTTGCTTGTGCTCATTCTCTCTCTTTCTCTGTCTCTGACAAATAAATAAAATCTTAAAAAAAAAAAGGTCTTATGTTACTAAATTTGTTCACTAAAAATGAACCCTGAACTTAAAAGTGACTCCCTGAGTAATAGATTAGGCAATAGACAGCTTTTTAGAAGGTCCCTAACCAGTATCCTGGTCTCAAATAGAGCTTTCTCTTTGTTATCTACTACTAATAAAGCACCTGATAAATCTTTCTAGTTTGAACCCCACACTGCCCCACAAAACAGACTAGACATCATTTTTCTCATTTGAAAAACTGAGAAATTGAGACTCTGAAGAAAATGACATATATTCAATCAAGTCACAGTGATGCAACTAGAAGTGCAACCTAGTCTCCTCACCTTTAGGTGTTAATAAAATAAAATGGGGGGGGGCGCCTGGGTGGCTCAGTGGGGTTAAAGCCTCTGCCTTTGGCTCAGGTCATGATCTCAGGGTCCTGGGATCGAGCCCCGTGTCAGGCTCTCTGCTCAGCAGGGGGCTTGCTTCCCCCTCTTCCTCTGCCTGCCTCTCTGCCTACTTGTGATCTCTATCTCTCTCTCTGTGTCAAATAAATAAATAAAATCTTTGGATAAAAATTAAATGGGGGGCACCTGGGTAGCTCAGTCGTTAAGCGTCAGCCTTCGGCTCAGGTCATGGGATCGAGCCCTACATTGGGCTTCTTGCTCCGTGGGAAGCCTGCTTCTCCCTCCCCCTCTGACCCTGCTTGTGTTCCCTCTCTCACTGTGTCTCTCTCTGTCAAATAAATAAATAAAATCTTGAAAAATAATGATAAAATAAAATGGGTAAGATCTTGAGTTCTATAGTCAGGAGGAAATGAGATAAATACTGGGTGTGGCATTTACATGCTGGAGGGTATTGGACAAGTTATGTAATTTCTTCATCACTCATTTTCTTTATCTTTAAAACAGGGGAAATGGGGCACCTGGGTGGCTCAGTGGGTTAAGCCACTGCCTTCGGCTCAGGTCATGATCTCAGGGTCCTGGGATCGAGTCCCGCATCGGGCTCTCTGCTCAGCAGGGAGCCTGCTTCCCTCTCTCTCTGTCTACTGTGATCTCTCTCTGTCAAATAAATAAATAAAAATCTTAAAAAAAAAAACCAGGGAAAATGATCACGCCCATGTCAGTATCAGTGGTATAAAAATTAAGTAGTTACCTAAATAAAGTACTTAATATAATGACTGGCTTATAATAAGCACTGAATAAATGTTTGTGAATGTAATCAGCCTTGTATTTTTTACTCTGTGGAGGGAGCCTCAGTAAAGGGGTAAAAGCTTGGCTTTGGTATCAAACAGATGCTACCTGATTTCTGTTTTATCATCTGATTTTTATAGGCATTCCTTACCCATAACCCTTCTGGCCGGTTTTGTCATATGTAAAGCCTTAAGGAATATTCGGAAGATTAAAGTCCTGCTCTACAGAAGGGGATGTTTAATAAATAATGTTCAGTTTCTTTCATTCCACCATGAAACTTATGCAAAAAAAATTTATTTACTGGGACGCCTGGGTGGCTCAGTTGGTTAAGCAGCTGCCTTCGGCTCAGGTCATGATCCCAGAGTCCTGGGATCAAGTCCCACATCGGGCTCCTTGCTCGGCAGGGAGCCTGTTTCTCCCTCTGCCTCTGCCTGCCACTCTGTCTGCCTGTGCTCGCTTGCTCTCTCTCCCTCCCTCTGACAAATAAATAAATAAAATATCTTAAAAAAAAATTTATTTACTGAGTACTTTGTTCATACTGTGCATTTTGCCCTTATGCTTACACAGGTCACCTGACTGAACGGTGTCTCACCGGCACCTAGTACAAGGCCTGCATCTTATTAGGTCTCGAACTGATACATGCTGAACTATGTATTTCATGTAAAGGGAGACAGGATTCTCTGCAGCTTGGGATGGCCAGAGAAGACTTTATGAAGGAGACAGGATTTAAGTGGATCTTCAATAATGTTTGTAAGAATGGTCACCATATAAGAACAGGGAATGAGAGTCAGGTGACTTTCTCATGAGATGAGCAGCCCACAAAACCTAGACTTCAGATATGGGGAGGAATGATGATCCTTGTAGAAGTTCTAGAGACGAGATATCTATCTATCTATCTATCATCTATCTATCTATTGTTCTTTTCTTTTAAGATTTTTTAAAAAATATTTATTTGACAGAGAGAGAGAGAGAGATCACAAGTAGGCAGAGAGGCTGGCAGAGGGGGAGGGGGAAGCAGGCTCCCTTTCTGAGCAGAGAGCCGGACGCTGGGCTCAATCCCAGGACCCCGAGATCATGACCCGAGCCAAAGGCAGAGGCTTAACCCACTGAACCACCCAGGCGCCTCTTCTTTTAAGATTTATTTAAGAGCGTGAGAAAGGGGAAGAGAGAATCTTTTTTTTTTTTTTTTTTTTTTTTTTTAAGAGAGAGACTCTTAAGCGGACTCTCCGCCGAGCATGGAGGCTGACACAAGGCTCGATCCCATGACCCTGAGATCATGACCTGAGCTGAAATCAAGAGTCAGACACTTGGGGTGTCTGGGTGGCTCAGTGGGTTAAGCATCTGCCTTTGGCTCAGATCATGATCCCAGGGACCTGGGACTGAGCCCCACACTGGGCTCCTTGAGCAGGAAGCCTGCTTCTCCCTCTCCCTCTGCTGCTTCCCCTGCTTGTGCTCTCTCTCTCTATCAAATAAATAAATATAATCTTTATTGAAAAAGAGAGAGAGAGTGCAAGTGGAACACTTAACCTATTGAGTCACCCAGGTGTCCAAGCGACAATATCCTTCAAAGATGACAGAGGCGATATTGAACATTCCAAAGCAGGAGTGATCCAAGTCCTAGCAGGTGCACAAGGAGAAGTGAGTGCAGCATGGTAGTTTTGGAAACGTAAAAGACAAGTAAAAGTTATCTTTTCCATCTTTCTTTCTTTCTTTTTGTTTTTTAATTATTTATTCATTTGACAGAGAGAGACACAGCGAGAGAGGGAACACAAGCAGGAGTGGGAGAAGGGAGAGACAGGCTTCCCACCAAGCAGGGAGCCCGATGCTGGGCTCAATCCCAGGATCCTGGGATCCTGACCTGAGCTGAGGGCAGACGCTTAACTACTGAGCCACCCAGGCGCCCCTCTTTTCCATTTTTCAAAAGTAGTGGCAGGATGGTTCATTAGGCTATGTTCACAACTCTGATTTCATACAATTTCATGAAATCAGTTTCTCCTCCTTAGACTTTCCTTTTATTCTAATTTTTCTATTTGATTAGAATCACCCCATTAATGTTAATGAACACCCCACACCTTCATAAAAAGGAGCTCTGGAAGCATTGTTCTTTTGGAACCACAGGTTGCAACATTGTTGGGGGTAAGGTTTTGTTTTAATAATAGAAAAGATACGAAGGCATTGATGCTCCCAACTGAGGCAGGGCACAATCAGTTGCAGAAAGTTCATTGAGTTTTCTTCTGCAAGGCACCCTTGACTCCGGGTGCCAAGTTACCTCGCTGCTAAGGGAAGGACTGTGTTAGGCAAGAGTTCAAAGTGCTAAGGACATGGAAACTATCACCAGAGGTTTTGGAGAGGTATCCGTATAGGTGTCTTGGTTTTGAAATTTCCTTTTGAGGCAGCCCCCTACTGTGTGAGAAGGCAATCACTGATTTCTCTGTCCATTCTCCTGCTTGAACTACAACAGAATGAGGTTGGCGATTCATGCTCCTTGTTCCCTTCCTGAGTCTCCCGGACACACTGCACTCCACCTGTATCCCTATCTGTTCTTTCTACAGCTTCAATAAACTCCGCTTTCCCTTAAAAAGAAAAGGAAAGAAAAAAGAAAAGAATGAGGCGGATCTGAGAACTTCAGATTTCATTTTGACTACTTACTTAAAAGAACTTTACCTATATGAAAGCTTGTTCACTTTTACTTTTTAAGATATTATTGGGTCTGCGGTTATGCCCTATAAAACCAGCCTGTGAGATCGGGAGGGGGTCGCTCTCTTCGGAGGCGGCCCTGGCCGGTCTGTCTGACTTCTAATGCTTCGCATAAAATAAGGCTTTGCATAACTTTCACTTTGTCTCAGTCTTGTTCCTTTGATAATGGACCCAACAATGGGGACATAATTCGTCCGAGGTTGAATTCAATCAGCTTCATACTAAAACCAACTCCATTTTCTGTGCTCCCAATTTTAATGAATGGTATGAGATGGTATAATGCACCTGAATAGTAGTAAAGCACCAGTGTAGTAAAGAAAATAAGTGCTAGAGGGATGCCTGGGTGGCTCAGTTGGTTAAGCGGCTGCCTTCGGCTCAGGTCATGATTCCAGCGTCCTGGGATCGAGTCCCACATCGGGCTCCTTGCTCGGCAGGGAGCCTGCTTCTCCCTCTGCCTCTGCCTGCCACTGTCTGCCTGTGCTCGCTCGCTCTCTCTCCCTCTCTCTCTGACAAATAAATCAATAAAATCTTTAAAAAAAAGAAAAGAAAAGAAGTGCTAGAGCTAATCTTTTGGGGCTTGACTCCAGGTTCTAATCTCTCACTAATAATTTGTCCTTAGGCTCCAGCTTTGTCATCTGTAAGTGAGTTTATTATATAGTCTCTATCTCATAAGAATGTTGTAAAATGAAATGAGTCGATACAATTCCTGAGACAGTGGCAGGCACATAGATAAAATTATTAAAACAGTGTTTCATAAACATCAGCTATTTCTATTACCATCCACCTAATTGATTAAACCGAATGCCTGCAAGTCATCCTTGACCCTTACCTTTTGTCCTCCTCTGGTCATTTACTTAATTTCCAAGTTCTACAGTTTCTCCATTGCCTTAGCTTTTTCCCCAGGCCAGTAACTATAACTCTGGATTGCGACAATATGTTAACTAGTCTCCCTTGCTGCTTGGCTGACTTCCTTCTCATTTATTTATTTATTTATTCTAATTTATTAATGGCCTATGAATGCCATTTTGGGCCTGGGGTTTTCTTTTTAACATTGTGCCTAGGGCCAGTTGGTCTGGGATTACACGTAACCCCCTCCCCCACCAAGAGTCGGGAAATCAAGATTCAAATATATTTGTAACTCTTTGAAATCATGGTGACGTAACTAGGGCATGTAGCTTGAAACCTCTGTCTAATATACCAGATGTTCTCTATGACCAATTACCACACCAGTACCATGATCTCAACCGCCCATTTCTACAGTCACCATAACTTCTACCAAAGCTCGTTTAAAATGCAAACTAATCCTTCATGTCCCAGTTTATCGATCACTTACTCTAGAAGATTTCTTGTACTTACTCTTCAAGTCTGGGTCAATGTTTTTCTTCTGTGTTCCAAATAGCACCTTGTAACTCCCCTTTTGTAGCTTATATAAAATATGCTCCCAGGGAACATTCTGCATATATTGATAATACAATAATAGATACACACCTAGGATCTAGTGGGAGCATAGAAATATCTTCAGAGACCTTATAAGAACCCAGTGTTAACGTAACGTTAACTCTCAATAGTGCCCCAAAATTCTGACCAGTGTTGTCACTTCCTGTACATAATTAAATTTTTTAAAAAGATTTTATTTATTTATTAGAGAGAGACACAGTGAGAGAGGGAACACAAGCAAGGGGAGTGGGTGAGGGAGAAGCAGGCTTCCCGCAGAGCAGGGAGCCCGATGCGGATCTCAATCCCAGGACCCTGGGATCATGATCTGAACCACCCAAGTGCCCCTAATTAGATAGATTCTTCACTGACATACTTAAACAAGCACTTTTTACATAGTAAACCAACTTCCTTTTTAGCTAATACAGATTCCTACCTTAGGTACCAGTATAAACCAGCAAGATAATTGCTTTCCTTTAGTAATATGAAGATGTAGCTTTGGGTATGTGTGGCTTTTGGTAGTAGCACCAGAGTAAATCTAATTAAATGATAGGTATTTATATACAGGTTCATTTTGGGGGGGAAATCTTTAAATGCCCTCCAGCATCAGAATCTCCACATATAAATTGAAATTCCACTAAACCTTCCAGAAACAATGTGTATTAAATGCATGATTAATTTACCCTTTTGGGTTCTTGACTCAAGTCTATTTCCAACTGTGTCAATAATTGAGAATTAACTTGACATTTCAACATCTCTATTCTCGGAAATAACAATGGTTCCTCTATTTCCAAAGTGCTTGTTAAAGAGAAGCTCAGTTTATTTCACATTTAACATCTTTGGGACTGATTATATATACACAAACATAAATTAATCCCTGTTCTTCCTTTAAGCTCTTTTATCTGATTTTGAATTACCACATATTTTTAAGCAAAACTTTTACAGAAGAACATAATAGATATGAGAAAAATGATTAAGAGTTTTGGGGTTTTCTACTAATATAAATTAAAATCATATCATTAACTGACCTACTCACTACATAAATAGTGCAAAGGGAAATTTAAGAAAATTTATTAGATGGGGTGCCTGGGTGGCTCAGTTGTTAAATGTCTGCCCTTGGCTCGGGTCATGATTCCAGGGTCCTGGGATCAAGTCCCATATTGTTGTCCCTGCTCTGCGGGAAGCTTGCTTCTCTCTCTCCCACTGTGTCTCTCTTTGTCAAATAAGTAAATAGAATATTTTAAAAAAAAGAAAATTTATTAGGTAAGAAATTAAAGCCAGCTGACTAGTTAACAAAGTAGTTTTGAAACCTAGTATTATGTTTGTTATCCTTAAAAAAAGAAGGGATTGACCACATGACATTTTGAGGTTTTCCCCAAGTTGTATTCTTGCTGTTCATCTCCCTTTAGCAGCCTTTTCCATCCACCTCTCCTCCACTCCACTGTATTTGCCTCCTTTTTGACACTTTCCCCTTAGCTGCTAACACACTCATAGATACCCAATCATCAGGTACAAACAATATCCCTTGACTCTACTTCCTTCTCTGGCCACCAGCCTATTTCCTTTTTCTCCTCAGTCAACCTTATTTAAATGCCAACATTTCCTTTCCTTGTATATCTCCTCAACTTCTCTTTACTCTTCCATATTGTAGTCTGCCTTCCACTTACCTTTCTGCTGAAACTAGGTTCAGTGATGTAACTGATAACCTTTTATTAGTATCTCAGCCCTCCATGTGCTCTCAGCAGTACTTGGTACTACTGACAACGTTTCTACTCCTCTGCTCCTTTAAAGAATTTTTTAAAAAATGTATTTGAGAGACAGAGGTAGAGAACGAGCATGAGCAGGGGAAGGGTCAGAGGGAGAAGCAGGCTCCCTGCTGAGCACCGAGCCCTACCCACCTTGATCCCAGCATTCTGGGATTGTGACCTGAGCCAAAGGCCACCACTTACCCAACTGAGCCACGCAGATGCCCTTCTCCTTCACTCTTTTGCTCATGAAATGGTAAAACCAAGCACATCTGGGTTCAGGCTCATCCAAGGATGGTGGGATAAATAGCTGCTGGCTAGACAGCACACTCGAACGGACCGAGGACTGCCGGGTGGTCCATGGGCTGTGCCGCTGAGCCATCATCTCTTTCTCCAACTGATCTCAAGTTCCCAAAGAGAGCTGAGAAAAAAGAAAGAAGGAGAACTTGCCAGAGGGGAAGGAATTGAGAAAACTGAGCACCTATGTGTGATTTGTGAGGTCATTCTCTGTTCCATTTGTAAGAGGAGCCTATGAGCTGAGGGTTCCCTCTTGCATCTATGGAATGCCCCAGGAGTGCAGTAGAAGTCCGCATGGGGGGCGCCTGGGTGGCTCAGTGGGTTAAAGCCTCTGCTTTCGGCTCGGGTCATGATCCAGGGACCTGGGATCGAGCCTCACATCGGGCTCTCTGCTCCGCGAAGAGCCTGCTTCCTCCTCTCGCTCCCTGACTGCCTCTCTTGCCTACTTATAATCTCTGTCTGTCAAATAAATAAATAGAATCTTAAAAAAAAAAAAAAAAAAAAAAGAAGTCCTCATGGTAGCCGACACAAAAGCACACGAATCATCTAGAAGTTATTCTGACTACAGCTGAAAACATCTATCATCCTATGCTCCAGGAGCAGTAATGAAACTTGATCCTCTAAGAGCCTGGAAAAGATGTCGAAAGAATATCAGGACGGCAGCCAATGGTCAGGTATCCACAATTGGCCTTTATCTTGTTGGCCTCTCTTCAAGAGAAGCCTCCCCCCCCACCCCAGTCTACATGGTACTCCCTATCTTAATGTTGCAATAGTTTATAGTTGCTTTCCCTCCAGTATGATATCATTCATAGATAGCTTGGGCATATAAATATTTTCTTCTTTTATTTTCATTTTAATTCCAATACAGTTAACATAAGTGTTAAATACTTTCAGGTGTACAACATAGTGATTCATCCCTTCCCTACAACACAGCTGCTCCTCAGTGCACTCCTTCATCCTCATCACCTGTTTCACCCCCACCCCAGTTCCCCTCTGGTAACCATCAGTTTGTTCCCTAGAGTGAAATATCTGTGTCTTGGTTTGTTTCTTTCTTTCTCTTTCTTTGCTCATTTGTTTTATTTCTTAAGTTCCTCAAGTGGTAAACCCACAATGCCATTGGAAAGGTGGTATAGAGTCCAGTTCTGGACCCATGACACTAGGGTTCGAAACCCAGCTCTACCTTTTATGGTCTGTGAGTCACTGAGCAAGTTACTCAAATTCTTGGTGCTTTAGTTTCCTTGTCTATTTAAAATAAGGACCATAGAGGGGTGCCTCGGTGGCTCAACCGGTTGAGCGTCTGCTCTTGATCTCAGGGTCAGGAGGTCAAGCTCTGCGTTGGGTATTGTATTCTGGGCATGGAGCCTACTTAAAAATAAATAACTAAAATTAGGACCATAGAATTGTTGTGTAGAATAAATAAGCTGATTCTTAGAGAACACTAGGAGAGATGTTGATTTAAAATTTCTCCCTGTTATGGGAGACTCTTAAGATTTTTTCCAGCATAGAATGCTCTGCATAGTTAGGCCTGACTAATTTTATTGTTTTCTTTGCAGTTGGCAAGATGATATGTGTGTATTTAAATAAACCCTGATGTTTCCAAATAAACTTATCATTTTTATTGCTGGAATTTATTAAATTCCAATTAAAGTTACTAAGCTTACTCTAAGCAAAGAGGAGTAGCAGAAGAAAACCACTTACTGATTAAACTAGCGTTGGCTGTGTAACTACTCACCCACTTACTAGGAGGCAAGTCTTTGCTTCTAGCAATTTCCCTCTTCTCGACATTTTGGTCTTTTCGGAATTGGATACATGTAGGTTCCTGCTTCCCAGTTTCATTCAGATTTCTCCAGATCTGGTGGTTTGTTTGTTTTACAATCTCCTCCAGTGTGCCAGGTAGGTGAACAGGTCTCTGTTGCCTTGAGGAATTGAAAGATAGATAGATAGATAGATAGATAGATTGATTGATTTTCAGTTCTATTATTGAACTAAGCTATTTATGACTGTTAAATGCACTTCCCCTTCCCCACTAGATTTCCAACCTAAAATAAAAACTTTAAATTTTTATTTGATCCAATGTTACATTTATCTGGAGTACTGGAATACTGTAGAACATGTCTGTTGGGCGCCTGGGTGGCTCAGTGGGTTAAGCCTTTGCCTTCAGCTCAGGTCATGATCTCAGGGTCCTGGGATCAAGCCCTACATGGGGCTCTCTGCTCCACAGGGAGCCTGCCTCTCTGCCTACTTGTGAGCTCTCTCTCTGTCAAATAAATAAATAAAATCTTAAAAAAAAAAGAACATATCTGTTTATGTATAAATGCTACATTGGGGATAGTGATCCTTATGGAGATTTAGGTGAATATAAATTACATATTCAGTTGACCATAGAGTTGAGGGTCTATTTCTGGGCTCTCTATTCTGTTCCATTGATCTATGTGTCTGTTTTTGTGCCAGTACCATACTGTCTTGATGATGACAGCTTTGTA
>PISX010021144.1:0-34317 GCA_004024625.1 Mellivora capensis
ATATCTGTCTGCCTGATGTCTGAAATTTTGTGTTCTCAGGGCCTTCCAGGGCTGTTGCAAGAAAAAAAGAGAAATGATTATTCCATTTTCCACCTCTTTTAGTTTTATGTTCTAGTCCATTTCTGAGATTGAAGTTGATAGGGCTGGAGAAAAATAAAAACAACAAGAAAAAAATAGTAAGTTGGTTAAGCTTCCAACTCCCAGTTTCCCTCAGGTCATGATCTCAGGGTCTTGAGATGGAATCCTGCTTCTAGCTCTAAGCTCAGCACAGAACCTGCTCAAGATTCTTTCCCCTCCTTCTCCTTCCCCCTCTGCTCCTGCCCCTGCTCATGCTGGCAGGCATGGGTGTTCTCTCCCTCTCTCAAACAAATAAATAAAATCTTTAAAGAAAAATCAAGCAATTGGCATTACTTGTAAGGATGGCTAAACATTCTAGCAATGCCAGATTTGGGCATCTGAGTCCTACCAATTCATGGAAAGCTGTCAGGATAGTCTTTCTGATGTAGAGCATCTGAGATATCTATCTATGGTAAAGAAACATGAACTGTTTCTGAAGAAAATCGAAAGGACAGACCTCACATTAAATAAATCCATGGGAATTTTAAATACCTTCTACTTTCCCAGCTTTATTCAAGATGGATAAACCCCAGACTCCAGATGCTTTTGTATAATTTTAAAATTAAATAAATTGCTTTTGCAGAGACAGTTACTGATTTTAAGAGCAATCTTCCTGCAGTAAGGGGAGTATGCAAGGAAAAAAAATATGCCACTATATGATGCTAATTGTTAGAGGAGTTTAGGTTTTGAAAATCAATCTTTCCTTCTCAAAATGGAGAGAGAAGAAAAGCTTTCAGAACTATTTAAAACCATATTTGTTCTCTCAAACTAAAACACAAAGAAGCTTGCTCATTTTCAGCTGAATTGGAAATAAAGTCACAGGGATGAGAAACAGTATATCAACTTTCCCTTCAAAATGCATGTTTTTAGCATTAGCTGTAGTGTCATATACAGGATGCCATTGTAATTGAAATCAAGCTTTGGATACTCTGCCAAATGCATGTTTTTTAGTCATGCAAATAGTGTCCTTTTAAAACATGTATTTATAACTTACTCTGAAAAAGTTGTTCAAAAGGATTCTTTCGTTCTTTTTTAGGTTCACTGTTATCCAACCAGCTCATCTCAGGAATATTATTGCACTGAACATAAATGTGGTTTTCATCTGACTGGCCACGGCAAATCCTGCTGCAGATTCCAAAGGTTGCTCTTTACCAAACAAATTTACCTGGGAGAGAGATGGGGCAATGTCAAAGGGAAATTTGGCCTTCACTAATCAAACACCACTTACTTGTTTCCAAAGCTCTCTCATAATCAGATGTTTAAATGCAATCACACAATGGAAGGAGAAAGGAAGTACAGAATGAACTTTGAAGCAGCAGTTAGAGAAATTCTATTCTTTGTTAAATGAATCTCTGAGGATACAATACTCCCCACACACTCCTTTCAAATTATACCCCTAATGTCTTTGGAAGATAGTCAGAGTTGCCTAGGAAATACAGGAAGACCATCCAGTTAGATAATACCAGTCCTCATGTGGCTTGGAGATATTATGAATGGTGTAGGTTTATAAGCAAATTATAGGTGTCATAGCTGGCACAATGAGAGTAATTCATACATCAATATATCTATTAAGTATTTGTCTACAACTAATGGACTATTTTTAAGGGCACTCATTAACCACCACACATCAAGTACTGGTAACTATCAGAATATAATTAGAAAATACTGAGCTCTATATGTAAACGTGCAGGCATATTTACATGCATCCAACCATGCATTACATTAATGAGTATAGTAAAATGTTTGAATTAGAAATCATAAACATCATCTAGTAGCATATCATTAAAACTGATTATTTATTTTACATATGTGAAGGGTTTATAGTGTAAGTTTTGTTGTTGTTGTTGTTGTTGTTTTTAATGGCCTAAAAGGCACTCTGGTGACCTAGATGAACTGGAACCTCCAATCACATCTAATATCCAAAAAAGAATATTTTAAGCACTAGGAGTATCTAGCCAGTGTATAAATACTTTTAACCATATTATCAAATAAAAGATCATCAACTATGCTACGCCCTGTAATGTGAGTTTGACTGATACGTCTTTTTCACAATAACTATAAAATGAGTTTTTATCACTGAGTTAGGCAGAATAATGAATATTGAGTTCAAGTTTTTCTGGTTTCACACCCAGGCTCCTCCATGAATTAGTGCTAGGAATATATGTATCTGGGCCTCCATTAATTCTTGTGTAAAATGAGTGCACCAAGTTACCTCATGGGACTTTGTTGAGGAAGAATTGTGGTAACGAGTAAATAATTCTGGCATTTAACACAGGCTCAATAAATCTGTCTCCTTTTTCCTCTTTAGAATGAAACATGGGTGTCACCTTCACAAAATGAGGAGCCTGATTTGACTTCTTTAAAGGAAACGGAGAGCCACTGCAAGCTTCAGTTTACATTTGACATGGCCCTAATTGACATTCCAGATGCTTCCCAAACGAGCAACGCTCGGTCCTTCTCAATCAGAATGCTCTGGGAGCTGTGGTAAAGGAAAAGGTCTGAAAAGGGGCTGAGTAGATAAAGACTCAAAGTTGCTTCATAAACCCTTCCTTATGAATTGACAATCCCTTGAAGAATTGGAGTATATAAAAGTCACATTCAGACTCCCGTAGCTTTTTCCTCTTAACCACTGCCATCACTCTATTTCTGTCATCAACTAACCATTGTCTGTCTGGGGCACAGTACTGAGTGTTCAACATCTCTCCATTTCACACTGTTACAGAATGCTTGGGTTATCATTTCTTAGCATATAAAACCCAATATATATAACTTTACAATCTATTTCATTATTTCTCAGTCCATGGAGCATATGACAGACCAACAATTCCACGGAGACCTTGTGATTGTGGTAGAACCTGCCTCATTGACACCAGTTTCTTCTTGTTAGTATAAATTCTCAATTTGTGGTTCATTCTAAAGAGACAAAGTAGCTGTTGATTTCTTTCCGTTATTCCATATTTTCATGTTATGCCACAGATCAACAAAGATCAAGGTGAGGGCCTAATAGGCTACACAGCCATGATGTTGAAACATTTGATATAGAATTTCTTAATTTGGAAGGTTAAGCTCCACTTCCTCTGGGAACTCTTTCCTGGTATTCTGTGGATGAGGTAGATAAGCCTGCTATGGTCTCTCCCATAAAAGTGAACTTCCCGGGATCTCCATCTTATAAATTTTAATTATTTTAATTGTAATTATTGGTTGAATTGTCTGTCTTCACCATCAGACTATATTCTTCTGTGAAGGCTTGGGGTTGATCTGTCTTGGTCCTCATTATACTTTAAGGGACCGCTACTCTGCTCAGTTCATATTTAGTGCTGAAGGGTGTTTGTAAATTAGCAATATACTCCTTCTTCTTGAGGTGATTAGGAATGTAATTTCCTCACAGGTGGAGAGAGCTTTTCTACCTAATAAGTGAGTATTTTATAAATATACATCCTTACTTATTACTTGAGTGTGTCCTTCCTTCCTATGTATGGGTACATACCTACACTAGCACAGCGCCTGATATACAGAAGGCAATTAGTTAATATTTCTGAATGACTGGATTAGTTAATAAATTAATCCCTAACATTGTTATCGTTAAGTTTTATTTTCTATAGACCCTATTTACAATTGAAAGTCCCTGTGCCATATAATAGATTTCTTTTGTGTTTCTAACCTTAGATAGAGCCCCCCAGTGGTCAAATTCACTTTTTCAGAACTTCCCTAAACGTTTAAACTACAAGATGTGAGGTTACTCTGTGGTCAATGTGTTCTAAAGGTAAGGGTTGGCTTGTCCTATTTCTTGTTAAATGTTTACAGACTAATAGCTTCATACTTAACATTCTTCTGCTTAAGTAAATACTGTACTTGATTTAAAATAAACATTTCTAGTCAAATGCTCACATACTAATAGTTTTGTTCTTAACACTCTTCTGTTAAAATGCAAACATTCTAAAACATTTCTTAACTGCTCAAGAGTCACTCCACAGTTTTATTTTGTTTTTAATTCCTAGCCAATTAGAAATTCATCACAGGTATTAAAGCTCAGAGTCATATAAAGAGAGCACAGAAAGAATACTCTCCTCTGGTTCAAGAGGCCATTTACGTCAGTGTCTATTTGCTGCAACATCAAGAATGGCCAAGTTATCCTGATGTAGCTGAGTTGACCAGCAGCAGCAGGAATAGATTTGTGTCCAGATTGTTTTTCCCTCGGAGCCCCAGATCCTGTACAGCCATTTTTACATACTCCATCTGGTTCTGAAATCCAAAACAGCCTTCTATATTTGAATATAGGAATCTGTATTGAAATCATTTCCTCTTAAGACCATGTTGCTCTAAACTGTGTGGCCTACAGATGAAAACCTGTCAGGCCCTGTAGCAGGAAGAGACAACAGCCTGAGCACAGAAATGGCTGAGGAGTCAAGAGAAGAAGGTGATTCAGTTCAGCTCTAAAATAATTCTGAAAAGTTAACAAAATAATTAAAATGAAAACTTGTGGATTTTTATGTTTTCTTTCTTTAGTATGACTATAGGATTTTAACAACACAGTGCTATCACTGGAATCTATACCTTTGGTATGATTTTAAAACATCACCTGGTCTCCGTTGGGTTATAAATAATAAGAAGCCCCCTGTTTTGCAAGAGAAAGAGATCCCTCAGTTAAGTTTGTCTGACTTAAGGGGGCACTAAGTTAAAAAACAGAAAAAGCAAGCTTTGGGAAAATGTTCAACGTCCCTTGAGAAAACATTCTTTGGTTACATGTAGATATCCACAGAAGATCTTCTTACTAGTTACATTAAGTATAATCTAGCAGTGACCTCATAAACCCCCTCTTTTGTACCACCAGATCTGTGGTTTGTACTGTAAAGAAATATACAGCTGACCAAAATAGCCCAGTGAGTCAAATCTGGAATATTTCTTTATAGCCAACTTAATATTTTTTGAGTCATTGTTTAAGCTAAACAAAGCTAAGCACTGGGTTGCTTAGTAACCAACTACCAGAAATTTCAGATTATTATTGGTTTACCATGAAAATTATGTCTGTTTAATACTACTTTTATGCCACCGACAGTCCCAGAAGCCTAAGAACTCCTTTGTATTTATGCAAAGGTAAGTTATCAGCAATTATTACATTTCCCACCCTGATTCTCTTGAAGTGTTCCAAGAAGACCACCTGCCAGGGTGTATTTTTCACTGCATAGGGGAAAACCATTTTCCTCAAGGAGGCAATAGGAAACCTATTAGGAGATTCCTACTCCTCGGATACCATTACTGTTGCCTGGTCTCATGGTCCTGGCACATTTTTTTAAAGTATACTTCTGTTATTATCTCTTATTATTTACTTCTAGCTCCTTTTCTTAATTGCATTATTCTCTCTACCATTATTACCTTCTTCTGAACTTGGAAATCAGAACATTTTTTCTGCCCCCATCATTAATATGGCACATAAAAATGCTTGAGCTCCATAAGTCTTAGTTTGTAAACTTAGTTTGTAAACAGTTTCTTCATTAGCTTTGGTAAAGTGCCTACTGGCTTTTATTAACTGTTGCATCTAATTATGTGGTTGTTTACTGCCTTTTATTAAATGCACTTAATTAACCTTCTTTTAGCTTTATTAGGTAGTAAATTTGTTAATTTGGCACAACCTTTGCTTTCTTGGCTTGGCATTCTGGGTTAATAATTGCTTCCCTATAATCAATGGATTTACTCATTTACTAATAAATGCTCCTTTACCCTCTTAATTATAGATCTTCATCTTTTTTTAAAAGCCAATTTAGGAAAAATGGCTTCTTTGCCTCTTTAAATTTGGACACATTATAGGAAGTAGCATTTCCTTCATCTAATAAGCATTATTGAGTGCTAAGCTTGTTTTTAGCATTGTGCTAAGTGCTATGGTGAAAACAAGGTAGCCTCAGATTCAATCTGTCTTCCAGGAAAACCTTACACTCCCCTCTTTGATTGCTTTATTTGTCCTGTGCCATGAATCTGAAGTGTGCTGTGTTCTCCACAGCGTCTAGTTGGTCAACAAGGCAGACACAGTGATTCATGCCTCATGGCCTCCAGGTTCAATATCATATCATGTTCTTGGTGTTCTGAGCCTTCCCACTTAGGGAAGACCAAATTCATTTCCTCTCATCAAGTGTGCTCTCAAACCAGCTTATATATACCACTGGTCATACTGACTAACAGCTATGAATTATGACTGTGCCTTTACATATCTATATCTCTCACTCCATGAAACTTTTAAAGTGCATGAAATGCATTTATAAACTTAGTTATTTCCAGAGCAGTATCTTCACTCCTTGAGTCAGAAGTCCAGAGATCATGACTCTAGTTTCATAACATCCAAGTAAAGCTTCCACTACATTTGAGGAAGATAAGACACATGATCACTGGTCCTCAGAGCAGTCCCTGGCAGCACAGAGCTTACCATGAATAAATGTTGTTTAGACTTCAGTTATCAGCCAAAGAAAACTGAACCAGGAGGTAACAGGGACCTGGTCTGCCACCCTCTGGTAATGTGACCAGGGGCAGGATATTTAACTTCTCTGAGTGTTAGTTTCCTCATTAATATCACAAATGTAGTAGAATTAATACTTGTTAAGGGTACCTTGCAGTGGGAAGATCCTATGATTCCATCACATGGGACTGGTAATGTATATAAACATTTATATAACATGCAAGAAGTCTTAGTTATGCCAAAATTTCCTGATTTAGACAATATGTATTAGATAAATTTAGAGGAGAGTTTGGGACACTTGAGCCAAAAAGTCAATTACGGTTATTGTAAAATGATCTAAATGATCCAAAGTGGAGGACATGAGCATAAACTGCACATGCAACATGAACAGGGAGAAGTCATTAGCCTTCCTCAAGCAGACAGGTCCCCTGGTGTATTAAAACTAACACATGTGAGCCTGAAATGAGTGGTTACATCAGCTGTTATTCCTAGAATAGTCTTAGATAGACATTGCCAGGTGTGTTGACTTCAAAGTAACTGGATATTACATTTCATCAGACTGAGCAGGAGAAAAAGCAGGTTCATGCTAAGGATATAGAGTATGATCATCTTTCCTCCATAAGTTTTTCTGGAAAAGAAAAAATAAACACTATACAGGCCCGATCACTTATAAAAGTTGTTCTAATATAAAATTACAGTTGATGAGAAAAGTAGTGAGAAGTGAGTCATGGTGGCCAAGGAAATAGCAAGCCTCTCTCAGATGAACTGGGAGCCCAAAGCACCACTAGGAATTACAGTTACTCAGGCAAATGTACAAACCCATATTCTCTTTTTAGAATGTCAGATATCCAGACTCAGAGGCCAGCCTCTGAGAAAAGCTAGACTAATACTCTGGGAAAAGCAGACAGCTTTACAACTGTGAGCTGGAAGAGAACCTGGAAGAAATGAGGATGAATTTGCATCTTGGTAGTTCATGCTAGTCTCTCCACAAAATGGCTGTACGGGAAGTAAAATTTTGGAAGTGGCTTTTCTTCCATGCACGAACAATCTGCACCTGCAGACTTTAGTGATCATGGTGCCAGAAGCAGTTTTGAAGGCAGCCCAAGAGGTCACTGGGAAATTAAGTCAGCGAGTAGGTAATTGTTCTGTCCATGATCCAATTAGGGACACAAAGAACCACAATTCAGTTCCCGAAGCTTTTAAAGAAAGCAAGGGGCATGGACAGCCGTTGTCATAAAAATATAATTATACATGCAGTGCAAATGCAAACGGGGAGAAACAAATTGATTTTTCAATAGGGCCACAAACATGGTTTAGCACTTAACTTGGTTCCTAGCAGGCAATGAATCCACAGCACAACTTTGACCACTGACTGGTTGAAGTTCACGGAAGGAATTAAGATACCTCCTTAGTGTGAGACCCCTAAGATGAGAACTAATATCTTATGTGAAGAGTATATTATAAAATGTTGCCGAAAGTAGGCCACATTTCTGAATCCCATGAGTGCTTTTTTAAAAAACCTGATTTCCAAGTCTCACCCCAGAACCACTGAATAAGAAACTCCGAAATATTAAATGTTTCCCAAAGTTTTGAAGCAGACTGCTAAGTACCTGTTACATGAAATGTGAAAAGAACCACAGTCAATCTAACAACATTCATTTCATTTTCCATTTATGTGTGTGTCCACCGAACCTATCATAAATCTTAATAATGAATTCCTGCTAAATTTCCCTGTCCAATCATCAAAGAAAGTTTGGGACTCTCTTTAGAGGAAGTTAAAACTTAAGATGCCATGAGTATCAGCAAAATCATAGACTGACTGACAGGAGTAAGAAGTCAAATGTAGCCTCAGAATCAACATAGCAAGTCATAAGGAAAGGATCAACATGCAAAAATACAACAAATAAAAAATAAAATAAAATGTCAGAAAGAATAACTTGCCGAGAGCTTCTTTCTATCACGACTCTTGTATTTTGTCCGTGAGTATCTGCTTTCATTGGGATCCCAGAGTGGGAAGTATGCTGCTTAACAAAATAGTTTTTGAGCTGGAAACAGAGATTCATTCCATTAATAATAATCCAGGCCTACCGTGTGCCATGCTCTGTACTGGGTACTGAGTAGAGACCAGTGTTTTTTAACCAGGAACAACTTTTTTTTTAAGATTTTATTTTATTTATTTTATTTATTTATTTGTCAGAGAGAGAGAGAGAGAGAACAGGCAGGGGGAGCATCAGAGGGAGAAGCAGGCTCCCTGCTGAGCAAGGAGCCCAATTTGGGACTTGATTCTAGGACCCTGGGATCATGACCTGAGACCCCGGCGCCCATCAACCAGGAACAATTTTGCCTCTCAGGGGATATTCAACAATGTCTGAAGGCATTTTTGCTTGGTAACTGGGGGACAAGGAGGCAGGTGGGGGACTACTGGCATCTAGTGGGTGGGGCCAAGGATCCTGCTTAACATCCTACAATGCACAGGACAAGCCTACAGGGCAAAGACTTATTTGGCCCAAAATGCCAGTAATGTCAAGGTTGAGAAACCACAGTGTAAACTAAAGAACAAGCTGATACATTCTCTGCCTTTTAGTAAACAGATCTTAAATAAACATACAAATAAATGTATTAAAAACTAGCAAAAGTGCTTTGACAAAAAGAACAGAATTAGTGGAACAGATGGATAGCATGAGAACTCATTGTTCACTGGATCAACAAAAAAGATCAGGGTCCACCTCAAGTTTTTGTTGAATTAATAAACCCCTTCTATCACCCATTAATTATAGTAACAAGTAAAATAAAGATCTTACTCTTTCAACTCTCTTTAACTCCCTTGCTCTTTGAGTAATAATTAGTAAATGTGAAAATGGCACACTTGGAGTGTTATTTGAATCTTACGTCAACTCCAGCCATGGCAACCATTCCCCCAGTGCTTTCCTAGACTTGTGACCCATGAACCCTCTACAGTACAAATGAGGCTTCAGTTATGTAATCTGGTCTTCTCAGTGTCAGGGTCTGTGGCTGCGAGGGGGAGGGGAGATTTTCTCTGATGACATGAAGATGAAATATGGAATTGTACAAAAGCACTAGGACAGGAGGCAGTTAATTATATGGTAGGTTTTAACACTCAAATGAGGACCTTCATCACCTATAGAGGGCCCTGTCAGAATCTACTCATTCTGCTTGGAGTGCCACCATTGTCTTTGAGAGAAACTGCTTCCTCACTGTGCAACCAGAGTTTTCTGGCCTTGGGGAAAGGCATAGCCAATAGTCCTCAAGTCCGGACAGTGGTTAGACGTTTTGAAAAAGAAACATTTTACTTCTAGTCTGATAGTTAATAGGAGAATATAGGAGCCTATATTTGTGGCAACTGTCTTACCACAAAGAAAGGAGTGTCTTCTGTAAAATAGAGCCAATTCAGGGGGAATTAAAGCAGGGCACTGTACCCACAATATCATCTGAGCCCCAGAACCCAGCATTGCTTAATGCCAGCTAACCTGGGTGAATGTGTCAATTTGGTTTAAATCACAATCTAACTAAGTACAATTGAACCCATATGTGGTCCTGAGCTGAACTGCAATCAAACTCACAGATAAAAAGGGCATGGTGCTGCCAATTAGAATTTCATATTTGTTAAAGGAAATAATTTTATTTGTGAGCATCTACCATGCTTTAGTCACTATACCTAAATAATGCATAGAGTAAATATATATTATTAGACCTTATGCTTAGTAACTTCCCCAAGTCACAGAAAAATTAAGCGATCATCCAGAGTTTGAACCCAACTATTTCTGATTCTAAAACTCCTACACTTTGCTCCAAATCATGTTGTCTCTGTAATTATCATACAAAAAATTTAATAGTAGTAAGAGTCAAAGAAATTTCTATTAGTGTGCAGAAGAAGGAAAAATATGACTGTGAAAGTGTTTCACAGATCAAATTCTGAAGGTTTACACAGTGTGGAAAGGAGAAAAAATGAAGACGGACTTTAAAATTTTTTAAGGTTTTGTTTATTTGAGAGAGAGAGAAAGAGAGCAGGATGAGGGGCAGAGGGAGAAAGACAATCTCAAGCAGACTCCCCACTGAGCAGGGAGTCTGAAGAAGGGATTTTAAAGAGACTAATTTTTTTTTTAAGATTTTATTTATTTGTCAGAGAGAGAGAGAGAGCGAGCACAGGCAGAGGCAGAGGGAGAAGCAGGCTCCCTGCCGAGCAAGGAGCCCGATGTGGGACTCGATCCCAGGACGCTGGGATCATGAACTGAGCCGAAGGCAGCCGCTTAACCAACTGAGCCACCCAGGCGTCCCTAAAGAGACTAATTTTTACTGGCCCTTTTGGTCAAGCCCTGTTCTATGTGTTTTACTGTATTAACTAGTTTACATTTACAGTAACCTTATCAAGTGGTTGCTATTTTTAAAAATATATATTATATATATATGTATATATATATATATATATACATATATATATATAAAGAGAGAGAGAGAGAGAGCACACTAGAGGTGGGGAGAGGGAGAGGAAGAAAGAGAATCTTAAGCAGACTCCATGCATAGCACAGATCCCAACATGGAGGCTGATCTCATGACCCTAAGATCATGACGTGAGCTGAAATCAAGAGTCAGTTGCTTAACCAACTGAGCAACCTAGGCACCCCCAAGAGTTGCTATTATTATTCCCATTTGTAAAGATAACATGGAGCGTGGAGAGGTGAACTCAGCAGCCCAAACAACTGGACTAGGATTTGAACCCAAGTAGCCTAACTCCAGAGCATACATCTTTTACCCTATATTGCCTCCCATACGGCTATACACAAGTTACAGGAAGTACAGATAGATCAACGACAAGAAATAAATGCATCTCATGATTTAGATGTCAGTTCAGTATTTGCTTATATCCAAATCAAACTCACTTTTAAATTATTTACAGATGACTTATAGAGATTTATTTTGCACAATGCTTTGCTTGGCATTTCCAATTCTGTACACAATTGATTAGGCATTTTTTTTGACATAGCAAGGACAATTGTAAGACTTAATATGTTATAGCTGAAGATTAAACTTTATAGAGAGCTTAATAGAGAATAAAAGGCAACTCCGACAACTCATTTTTTTGGCCTTGCAGCACAGCTTAATGCAATATATTCATTCAGCAACTATTTTGTGCCCCTATACTTACCAAACATACAGACTGGGAAGCTAGTTACAGTCCCATCCAACCAAAAAGTAAGATGAGATTATTTTCTGAAATGATATAATTTATGTCTATGTGTGCACATGTGTGCCTACCACAAATAAATATATTCATATATTCACAGAAACACACACACACAGATGTAATTCCCTTTACCTTTTTACATATAGTGGGTTACATCTGAAAAATAAGAAATAAGTCCTAATAATTTCATTTGAATCTGCTTTTGCCTCAAAATGTGGCATAGAAACAGTCACATACCATATCAAACCTTATAGCAAAATTTCATATAGAAATTACTGCACATATCACATTATTTCTATAATATAAAGTTTTAAATATACAAAATCACACAATTTAATATAACCATGTTAAATGGAATTTATTGACAGAAAGAATTGTGTGCTACGACAATGTGTCTGTACCACTTACTATGTTTTTGGTCAAGTGACTCTTAACTCTCTAGAGCCTCCATGTTTTTATCTAAAAAATGAGAATAAAAATTTAAACTTGTGAGGGGCGCCTGGGTGGCTCAGTCAGTTAAGCATCTGCCTTTGGCTCAGGTCATGATCTCAGGGTTCTGGGATCAAGCCCCGCATCAGACTCCCTGCTCAGGGGAGAGCCCACTTCTCCCTCTCCCTCTGTCTGCTGCTCTGCCTACTTGTGATCTCTCTCTCTGTGTCAAATAAATAAATAAATAAAATCTTAAAAAAAAAAATTTTAACTTGTGTTAGGATTATTGAGAATATTAAATTAATCACATTGCTGCCACCTGTGCCCAATAAATAATAACTTTCATAATTTAATATATATACAGTTTTAACATATGATATAAAATTTGCATGACTCATAATCCTTGACATTGTTTCTTGAAATAGATCAGAATGTTAAGAAGCACCTTTATAAAAATATTGAAACCTAAAAGGAATTCTCTGGAGACTTATATCAGGTTGCCTTTGAAAAAGATTGAAGTTACTTCAGGAAATCTGGGAACATTTTGAGAACATTTTACTGTTCTTTTTGTTGTTGTTGCTGCTTTCTTTTTCTTTTTATGTGCCCCCCTGTAGTAAGCGCCCACACGGGACAGAGGCCACGTTGTTTGTCCTTTCACTGCCTTGGACCAAACATGCTGTCTGTGAGGTTCCCTCACTTAACAGCACCTTCCACTCTCCACTCTGGGGCTAGGAACACTATCTATGGGGCTAAGCCTGGTGCCTTAGCCCCTTTATCCCTCCCTAAGCTCTTTACCTGCTTCCTGTGACAGAAAGAAAAACAATCTCATAAATTAATGATGTTTGCTCTTACTAATTACACAAGAAACATGAGCAATTACAATAAGAAATTACATCAAAACAGAAACTGTGTCTACCTTGCATTCTTCTTACATATAGAAAATTGCTCAAAGCACAGAAAGATGTTTGTACACAAATGTTAGGTATGTGTGCAGTGTTATAGCACTCTTTTCAGGGGGACAAATTAGAAGTGACCTAAATATCAATTTGATGCTGATTAAGTCAATTCTGCGAGAAATTTAAAATGGAATCCTATGCAGTCATTAAAAATAATGTTGTAGATCTGTACATATTGATTAGAAAGATACCCACAATATATGCAAGGCAGGGGGTCAAGTTACAGAAAAACATGTATTATAAGACCTATTTATAGAACAATCTAAACATATACATATAAATATAAATATTTATAGGCAGATAGAGCAATATTTGGAAAAATAGTATTTGCCAGAGTCAGAAGTGATTCTATTTGGATATTAGAATTTTCGGTCATCCCTACATCTTTTTACTTCTCTCATAGTCTGTTTTTATACTTACCATGTACATCAAGAATTTTTATTTAACTACTTTTTTAAGGTGCAGAACTTTGGTATTTATTGTGCTATACTCAAGTATAGGTTTTGATTCAAAGAGAAAACAAAAACAAAAGCAAAAAAACAACATCTGCGAAGTCGCCATTCTGGCCTATTAACACTTCGTATACCACCTAAGTAGGACTTTGCATGAACATACTGAGAAAAGTAGGATTGTAAGGGCCTATTTAGCCAGAGTGATTCCATCCAGTTAAACAGTGATTTTGTTGTTTATGCAGTAAAACTTAAAACTTAAAACTAAAAACCCTGCCCTCCCCCGCTTCCAGGGGAACTTACTTAAAAGCAAGTCCGGGAAACCAGTAAAATATGGTCGACCAGTCCCTGATAACAGAGCCCAAATACAAGGGCAGGTCAGGTCAAGTGGATGAGTCAGGTCAGGTGGAGACTTGCAATCCATCAGTAGAGCTCGCATACTGTCTCCCTAGCTACCAAGGAGTGTGGGCCCCGCCTTTTGGGCACCAATTCTGACCAAGGTGATAGGCTAGTTCAAATAGCTACTATGGGGTGAATTGTAGTTCAATTGGCCAGCCATGTGTGAACTAGCATGACTGTGCAGCTTTCTCTGTGTGTTACAATCTCGTTGGCCACCTGCGTGTGGCCAGGCTCAACCACATGGCCTTTGCTCTATAAAAGTTTGTCTGTGAGGCAGGGAGGGGTCACCCTCTCTGTAAGAGGCGACGCGGAACGGTCGGTTTGATTCTCAATGCTTGGCGCAAAATAAAGCTTTGCTTGACCTTCTCTTTGTATCAGTCTCAATCCTTTGATTACGGACCCAACAGGATCAGCACTCTAGTTAAAAGGAGAACAATGATGCTAAGAGAGGTCAAGGAACTTAGTCTCATTCACACAGCTCCCAAGTAAATAGGCGAAGAAACTGGGATTCAAACCCAGGTTCATCTCCTTCAAATATCACACAGAGGAAGGACTGATAGGAAGCTAAATCACAACTCTGTTGCCTCCATCTCTAGTTTTGTTTATTTCAATTATCCAACTATTTTAAAAGACTATGAGAAAGTTTTTATGGTTCCTTTTAGTGATTATAATTTATGTTATGTGCCATAAGGAGAGTAACAACTGGCATTTATTGGACAAGCTTCTTTTCAGAGGACTGATATAGATTACCATGATCTAATTCCGACAACAATCCTGTGAGTTAGGTACAATAATGATGAGAGTCCCGTAATGACTTAGGGTGGCCCAGAGTGCTTAAATAACTTGCCCAAGGTCACGGAAAAGTAATGGTGGAGGAAAGGATTCTATCCCAGGCAGTCTGCTCCAAACCCTGCACTCAGAGCCACAACTCCATGCCTACTTTATATAACTGGGTAAGGACTGATTCTTTCATAGGGGCCGTCTTCGAAAGTCAGGTGTTTATCTCATTAAGCTGCCATCGCCCAATATAACTTTGGGTATTTAGAGGCGCAATGTCATACACAGGCACTTTCTTTTTTGGACTGATAATTTGGGGTACCCTTTTTTCCTTCTTCCCTTCCCCTTTTACACAGCTCATTTGTACACACAGAATTTTTCCCTCTGACCCAACAGACACAAGTGAAAGAACCACTGAGTTAATCTGCTGTTGCCCTTGGCTTTTAGCAGTTACACATCAACTGAACACAGAAGAACCATCAGGTGCATGTTCTGGAAACAACCAGCCTGAAGTTCATTTACACACTGCCTGGTGGCCTCCTGAGGCCTAACATGATGACCTGGGAATGAGAACTGCAGAATGTCATGAACTGAAGATGACCTATGTCCTGGCAGAAAATACCAATTTACATACAAAAAGATAATCTTCTGTTTACACTTGAAAACAAGGCAGTGATTGTTGCTCTAAACACTGTGCAGTTAGGGGCCATTGACAGCCATTAATGGGTATTTCCTCTGTATATTGAAATTTCATACCAAGAGGCAACACTTCGCTCCTTCAAATGAATTCACCTCTGATCCAGACTTAAACTAATATCTATTTAGATTGTGGATCTCAGGATAAGTGTAAAGAAGATTTCGGTGCATATAGTACTATAGTTCCGTATAAGGATATTCCATATATTAAAATTATAAAAGGGAACAAAATAAAAATTTTTAATTTCTCAATAAGAAAATTTATATATACCTCGAATTAATCACCCAATCATCTCTGACGTGTTCCGATAATAGGAATACTGAAATCCATAATAAAAAGACCTAGGCATTTTCATAACCACAAAAGGATACGTGCCCAGAAAGAACTCTATCAGAGAAAGACATTCCCAAGTGCTTTTTGCTTTAGTATTAATCAAGGAAGAACGCTTGGTGTCCTGGTGTGCCTACCTGCCTCAGATTCTGGGCTGGCTTCTCTAGGGGGAGTCAAAGAAGTATGAGCAATTTCTGACACACAGTAGGAGACCGCAGGATTCAAACCGCCAGAAGCTTACCTAGGGATGCAAAATTAAAATGAATGAAGCAATTACAGAGCTGCAGAAAAAGTGTGTAATTAACCTTAGTACTCCTTCTCTCAGTTTGACTTATTACCCAAATGGTTAGTTGGATTGAGCTAATGTTACTTTTGGACAGAAATGTTGAATATATCAATCCTATAGCATGATTAAAAACCTGATTTATTATTTTTTTTCTTAAAGGCATCAGAAATCATTTTTTAACGATTTTTTCAAAAGGGAATGTAAAGGAATTCGCGTAACTCACTACCTTCTAATGAACTAACCAGTATGAAGTTTATTAAATTAGAGGGGAAAAAAGTAAAATGGTTTCACTTATCATCTGCCTTCTATGTAAGACTGGTCTCTGTTACATAGATAGAAAACAGATTGATAAGTAATAGATCGACCATATGCATATGCAGAGAGAAGGGGGGAGAGAGAATCTCTCTCTCTCTCCATATAGATCTATTCTTTGAATAGAGAGTGATGTCTTAGGTTTGTAGTCTACTATAATATATAATAAATTTGATTAATTGAATTAAATCATATTTACTTTGACATATTATTTTTCATACACTCCATTGAGCTTCACTTCAGCCCTGGAGGTGTCTCCTATCCTACACAGGACAACTGGGGTTAGGAAAGGAAAATCTGTCCCAAGAAGCACATGATCTGATCTAACTGATGTGACTTAGGCAAACAGGGACCCGTCAGAGAAACATAGGAATCAATGTGGCAGGACTGAGGAAAAGTGCAAAGAGGAGACTATCTTGTGTCATCATGACACAAGGATTCTAGCCTTAGCTCTGCCACCATGTGGCTACAGGGGAGCTTTGGGTTGCTAGCTGTTTCCTCTAGACCTCACTTGTCATCTCTGGAAAACAGGTCTGAGCAAGCCACCGAGCCTCTAAATAGGGCAAGTCTTTTGGGTCATGTCTGTTTCATATGTATATTAAGCTAACAATAACACCTATCTAGGCAATGTAAGCAACGTACACCAATACTTGATTTAAATTAAACAAAGAAAAAAAGAAATTTAAGTAAAGGTTATCAGGCACCTTATAGAATTATCAAGATGACCTGGATGAGAAAAGGGGGAAAGAAAGAAAAAGCCATGACGCATGAACCAGCGCCACAGAATCTGAAGCTACCACAGATCCCAGGATTCGACAGCATGGGCTATTCCATGGGCTTTCAGTGGATGTGCAGGGCCACCTGTTCTAAGGGTGCTGTGGGGCCTCTGTGGCTCTTGTTGCCAAAAGAACTTCTCCACTAGCCCAGCTTGCTGGGGGAAGATTCCTTGGGAGCTGGGCTTAGCTGGGAAATTGCAACTCAGTTATAAATTCAGATGAGGGGTTATTGAATGGGAATTATACATTTTCCTTCCCATAAAACCCCAAACTTAAAAATAGGGGGATTCTCAGGGCACTTGGGTGGCTCAGTTGGTTAAGTGACCAACTCTTGGTTTTAGCTCAGGTCATGATCTCCAGGGTTGTGGGACTGAGCCCCACATCGGGCTCTGCTCTCAGTGTGCAGTCTGCTTCAGGTTCTTTCTCCTTCTCCTTCTGCCCCTCCTCACCCATGCTCTCTCTCACTCTCTCAAATAAATAAATATAATCTTTAAAAAAAAAACAGTTAGGAGGACTCTCAAAACACAAAAGAGGATTCATATGTTGGATAAACAAAAATTGAGCCTTACTCAAACATGAAGAACCTTCCTTAGAACCTCACACTTTTGGACACAAAGGACACCATCCAGATATGGTGAAGTATTTGAGCCAAATTTAAATGGAGGTTATGTACAAAAAGCATATTTTTAACACACTCAAGTGTGATCCTTTGCTCTTTCAGAACACTGTGTTCATAATTTTCTCATGAGTACACATCACATTTTAATCTGGTTAGTGATGAGGTTTGCCCTCTCCCAACAAGACTGTGCGTTGACATGTGCCTTATTTTTACTTTGTATTCTCGGCACAGTTTAGGGATGAAATAAATATTTTTGCTTTGTGTGGTTTTGTTTGTGGGGGTTCATAGAAAAGAAAAACACATTTGAAGAACATATGATCGTCAAAGTTTAATATTGTCAATGTGTAAAGAATTCACGTAATCATTAAGAAAACTACCAATGCTTTAATAGGTACTATAGAAAAGGACAGACAGACAATTCAACAACAAAAAATTATAGCTAGATAACAAAAGAATATGAAAATTCCAATAATCCCAGAAATAGAAACCAATATGGAATACTATTTCATTTATCTAATTTGCAAGGATTTTTTCCAGACCATAATATATGAGGTAGTATATATAATAACTATATTGTGTTGGTCCAGGGTTCACCAAAATAGGCAAATTCATTATTGGGGGGGAGGGTATAAATTCATAACATTTAAGACAATTTAAGATATGTATCATGAGGCATAAAATTTCAATCCCCACTGACTCAGCAATAACTATTCCAATTATCTATGCAAAGGAAAATGTAGAAAAAACGCAAATGTTCATTGAAGCACCATTTATGACAGCTAAAACATGAGAGTATAAACATAAATTTCCATAAGTTTAGAAATGGTCGGGTCTATAATGAAATATTTACGTAAAAGTGTATTATGCCACCATTGAAAATGATACTTATTAAATATTCATCTTGACAGGGAAAAATGTTGCCATATGTATCTTGTACAGACAGGCATTATAACTAATCACACCCCATTGTAATTATTTCCTTATGTTTCTGGTCTCCTATGATATCAAAATCTCTTCAAAGTCTAGTATCTTGTCTTATTTATCTTTTTATCATGGTAACTAGCTCACTGTTACCCAATCTGAGCGCAATATTTTGTTGAAGAATGAAATGAGTGAATAAATAAGTTGGCAAATAAATATGTGTATGTCTTTATAAAGTTGTTTCCCTGCATGGTATCTGTTATTTTACGTATTTTGTGACACAGAACACCACAACAGAAGATGATTAGTCAATATTATGCAAAACCTGTGCTCTAAAATCCCTTTTGAAATTCAGTACCTCATCTGGGCAAAATTTATTTTACTTTGCCTTCTATTTTGTTCAGCAGTTATAAAGCTAAATACAATGGGTTCCTGATAAAACACAATACTGACTGGATTTTCAAAAGGGCTCTATAATATAAATGAGCAGATAATTTCTAAAGTCCTTGAACAATACGATTAAAGTTACACACAAGTGCAGGTACACACACACACACACACACACACACACAGAGGACCTGTCAGGCTATCAGCATCAGGCTCATTCTTCCAGACCTAAATATTGCCTGCAGAGGATGCCAGAGACTGGGAGTCTCATAACTGGGCAAGCTCATAACTGGGCATTGACAATCTCATGACTTTCAAATCTAAAGGACCGCTAAACAGTACCCACTGGAATTACATTTAGGTGCATTGTACCAGTTTAATCTTCAGATCAGGCAGACAATAACAGTACCAGTAAACTAAGTCAGCTGCCAGGCGTAGACACGTAGACATGTGCCTCCAAGACAGCATAATGATTGGGACACCTGTGCCTAGATCAGGGAATTTTTGTCAAAAAATTAATTTTCCTTAGACTCCCAAAAACAACTAAAATGCTCTGACACCACAGGTAGTATTGGGACTTACCTGCATATCCTATCAATTAATCATTAAATGTTTTATGCATAAAGACTTTGTTCCAAGGTTATTTATAGGCATAAATAGGAAAATTTCATAGAAGGAAAAACATAAAGCAATGTCACCTATCTACTCATTCTATCACAAGATTCTTATGTCAGATGCATAAAAGGTGACTCATAATGTATATTTTCACCTGAGTTAACCAACTAAATGCAAGCAGGGGTGGGGGTGATGCAGAGCTGAAAAACTGAGCCCAAGCTTTAGAGTCACAGACATCAGAGTTCAGTTCGTTGCATCTCATTTATTAGCTGTGTGTCCTCAGTTACTCAGCCCCTCTTCCTGTGGCTCCCTCACCATAACTGGGAATAATTATAATATAATACCTACCTCAGGCACCCGGGTGGCTCAGTCGGTTGACAATCTGCCTTCAGCTCACGTCATGATCCCGGGGTCCTGGGATTGAGCTCCACATCAGACTCCTTGCTCAGTGGAGAGCCTGCTTCTCCCTCTCCCTCTGCTGCTCCCCCTACTTGTGGTCTCTCTGTACCTCCCTCTAAAAACAAAACAAAACAAGACAAAAAAATATATACCTCTTAAGTACATTGTGAGAATGCATGAGCCCACAAAATATTCGGTGCAGTTCATGGTTCACAACCAGTACTAAATAACACTATTTAATTGGCTAAAATTCCAAGAGTTCTTGTGACTTGGTTGATTAAGTCAATAGCACCTGACCACAAAGGAAGTCTTCCCCATGTGAAAGGTGACACAATTTTTTAAGTACATCTTGGTAAGGGATCAAGCAGTTTTGCTTAACACAAATACTCAACAGGTTAACGTTGAAGAATAGTAAAGCCTACGAGTCTCAGGGCTATCTGTAAATTGTTAATGAGCATAGAAGCATCTAACTATAAGTAAAGGAGCAATTTCCTTTTGCAGCCTCACTCAGGTCTGCTTACATGCTGGGTGTGGAGAGGTGGAGGGGAAAGGGTGGTAGTTCAGTGGCACAAGTTCGAGTGATCCCTGCTGCTTTAATGGTTTTCAGTCCCTTGACCATATGTCCAACCAAAGCTATGCCCAAGAAGAAAGAAGAAATATAACCTATCTGTAGGATAGCTTTAAGAGATGAGAATAAGATCCTAAATAACAGGATTCAGCAAGGAAACGGTGAATGCTTTCTGTACGATATTTATTTTACACAATATCCTATGGCTAACTAGAATTGAAAATATTGCAGTAATAAATCTCAAGAATCATAATTTTTGTTAAAAGGATCACATATTTTTTTGCTAACAAAATATATCTCCAAATTTTTTAGTGACTTTACAAATAACTAATTAATAAAAACTAATAAATAATTAACTAATAAACAAGCCCTCCTGATGTTCAGCTCCAAATTCTCTAAGCGTTGCCTATTCAAAGGTGTTGTAGTTGCAAACTCTGCTTTGTTCAAATGTTTGGTACTTCCTTTATTTTTTCTTTACCCAGTAGTTTGTTTGTTTTTTAAGGACACATGTAAGGGATAGAATGAGTAAGTTAATATTTAATATGGTGGCACTTTGCCATATCGTCTGCATTGCTAAAAATTGCTAAGATCAATGCCACAACAAGAAAGTGAAAATTTTATTAACATTATAGTTGCAATTTTTGAATAGATGGATGGAAGAGACCGCACAGTATAGAGATGATCAGTTTCTTAACTTCTCTGTGCTTTAGTTTCCTCGTCTGTAAAACAGGAGTAAAGTTACACATATTTATACATCAGAGGCTATTCTGGTCCCTGTAAATAAATTGTTATTAACCACCTTATAAGGAAAGTAATATACCATCCCTATTTTATGGACAAGTCAACTGGGATACAAAAAGGATAAGTCGTGCCTAGTAATCAGCAGAGTAAGCATTCAAATTCAGGATTCTTAAACTTGCATTTGTAGCCATAATATGATTTTGGAGCATACAGGAAGGAATCATCACAAGACAATGGGGTATAGTTTGGTACACAAACATTTCCTGAAGATCAAAATATTTTAAACATCTTTCACATTAGACATTTAAAATTCCTTCATTCTCTAATCTAAGAAAAACTCCCAATAGAAATCAGCATTGTATTTTACAACTCTGTGATATTCTCTTGGGTTTTCAAAGAATCTGAGATGGGAATAAGTACTGACAGAAGGATTTGTGACCAGATCAATGTGTAATTATGTTTTGGGCATAAAATTCTCCTGGGGAAGACTGCATTTAAATCCTCCTAAGAGACTCAGCTCAAGCATATGGATGATTGGTGCTAAGTCACATTAGGAAGAGAAAAGAGTCACCAACAAGAGGCAGCACGCCATAGAAGGCATCATTCAGAAGAGTGCCTTGCTTCACCAACAGGGTGGCGGGGAGCCTCCGATCAAGAGGAGAACCATATCATTTCTTTCTCCTTCGCTGGTGATTGAACCAGTTGTGCCTAAGTTTATAAGAAGCGCCAATCTTTCTGAAGAATGTTTATGTATTATTTTTTTTTTTGTTCGAGTTAAGAGTAGCTGGTACTTTGAAAGTGATCTTTACAAACATGTCTATTCAATCGCGATCTTCTACTTGAGAAGAGAGTTGTTTAAAAACATAAGGATAGGTTTGGTTTTCACTTGGAAGTTTGAAAAAACACAAGAATTAAGAGAAGATGGGATGGTGATGATGATATTGATGATGGTGATGATGAAGAAGATAAAGATGAAGAAGATGACAGCAGCCTCAGGAGACAACCCCGCCAACCCTGCATAACTTCAGGCTCACCATCCACTGAAAGGGTACCCTGTAGAATTAATTGTAAAACATCATGGCCTAAGTGTCAGCTACTTTTCTAATCACTTTCTATATGTTACCTTTGCTAATCCTCAAATATCTATGAATAAGGGACTGTTGTTCACAAATATTAAAAAGGCTTTTCCTCCTTCACAGTTGGTGGTGGCACCATAATTCAAAGTAAGGTTTTCTTGTCCTAGAACCTCCTTATATCCACCACACTCTGCTACCTCCTGAAGAAGAAAATGAGGAAATCAGGATCAAAATATTAGTAACCATACTTAGTGCAGTCCGAGATGGATTAAGTGCCCTCGGACTATTTTTCCAACTGATCACAATTATAAACTCCAGACAGAATTTAAAAATTAACTATCTGATGTATGGAGTTGTTGAATCACTCTATTGCACACCCAAAACTAATATAACACTGTGTGTTAATTAACTGAAATGAAAATAAAAATTGTCAAAAATTATCAGAGTACGGTGAAAAATAAATAATAGTAGGAGTGGGAGGATCAAAGTCAAAATGTGAAAAGGGAGCCATAAGGGGGATGATTCTCCGCATTTGTTTCCCTCCTTTGTCTATCAGCTTGAACTGAATGAGGCCCCAGTTATGAAAGAGTGCAGCAGTTTCATAGAGCAAAATATCAGAGAGAAGCTCCTGGCTTCTAGCCAAAGGACCAGAAAAGGCTCCCCCTGTGAGCTGAAGGGTGTAGAGAGAAGCTTCATTATGTCTCTCTTTTTTTTCTCCCCTTCTCCCTGCCCTGCCAATGGTAGTCCCAGTCATCAAACTTTAGTCCTGCAGCATCAGTATGGTTATCTAAAACCCCAAAAGAAAGAAAAAGAAAATGTTCAGAGGAACTCAGAAAATGCACCCTGTGTATGACGAGTGTGAATGAAAGCTGTTACTTTTATCTCTTTTTTCTCTTGCCACTTCTCCCTCAGACTATGTAATCAGGAAGATCTGTAGGACACAGCAGGAGGCTAACACTAGAGGAAAACCCCACTTTTCTCACTAGTAAAACTGGGAAAGAGATGCCATGTATGCTGGTGGGTGGGAGATAGGTTCTACAGAGGAGAAAGCTGGAAAGCAGTTTGCTTAATTCTGTGCATGAACCGACACAAGTCCCAGACTCTCATCCCTGAACAGGCTGTGCGTGGAACTGACACAAAGAAACACAGAAAAGGCGGTGAGAATTAAACATCTATATAAACCAACATTAAGTTCCCAAACTTAGACCCCTGAGGAGCACACACAGAGAGCAGACCTGAAACAGCTTAAAAAAAGGATTTGAAAACTCAACTGATATTGAATGTAGCTAGAACTTGCTGTTGGAATTTAACTTTAATGATTGATGGCCAAAACAAACAAAAAACATTTTTCAGAGGATTTTAGTAGGACTCAGAACTTGACAGGCAAAATGTCTAGGATATAATTCAAAACAAACTGGTATACAAAGAAGCAGGAATAGGTGACAAATTAAAACAGATGGTGAACAGGTGCTAACCCTTAGATAATCTCGATAAAACTTTAAATCAGCTATTCTAAGCATAATCTATGTGGTAAAAATAAACACTCTAGAAATGAATTGGAAAGAATTGGAAAGACAGAAGTTCTTACCAGAGAAAGAAAAACTGTAAAAAGAAACAAATAGAAAATTTAGAACTGAAAAGTAAAATACCTGAAACTTTAAAAATCCACTGAATGATATCAATAGAATAATGAAGAGGTCAGAAAAAAGAATCAGTGTGCTTGAAGACAGAACAATGGAAATAATGCAATCTAAAAATCAATGAGAAAAAAGTATTTATGTAAAATGATAACACAGCCTCAGGAACCTGTGAGAAATATCAAAAGATCTAATATTCATATCACTGCCATTCCCAAAAAAGACTGATAAAAATAAAATATATATATATTTGCATTAATAATGGCTGAAAAGTCCCCAAATATAATGCAAGACATAAGGGCATAGGTTTGTAAATGTCAGCAAATGCCAAACAGGATAGACTCAAAGAAAACATGTTAGAATACATCACAATTAAGTTGTTGAAAATAAATGATTTTCTCTACATTGGTATGCATATGTAGAAAACAATACATTGCATTAGAGGAACAATGATTCAAAATGTCTGCGGATGTCTCATCAGAAATCATGGAGGCCAGAAGAGAGTGGATCGATACCTCTACAGTTTAAAAAAGAGAAAAGCTATCAATCTAAAGTGTTGTTCAATAAAAATACCTTACATGGAATAAGGGGAAAAAAATCCAAATGAAGGAAAATAAAGAGGATATGTTGCTTTAAAACTTATTCCAGTTGAAAGGCTAAAGGGAGTTCTTTAGGCAAAAAGGAAATGACAGCACAGGGAAACATACAATTTCAAGAATGAAAGAAGAACAAAAGAAATGGTAAAGATGTGGGCAAGTGCATGGTGATTGTTTTTCCCTTTTGATTGCTTTAAAATATGAATGACTAACAAAATTATTATTATGCTATATTTCTGTCTGGTACATAGTTCAAAGAACACAGATATATTACAAATTACAAGTATAACATAAAAAAATAAAGTTAAAGGAGCATATTATAAGGCTTCTGTATTTTCTTTGAGGGGATAAAATATTAACTCTAAGTAGCTAAAGGTAAAATATGTATATTTTAGTTCCTAGGATAAGTTCTCAAAAAATAAATACTATGAGATGCAGCCAAAAATTCAATAAGAAATTGGAAAGAAATATTAAAATATTCAAATAGTCCAAAAGCAAACAGGAAAAAGGAAGACAGAGAAACCATAGTAACAAACAGAAAGAAATGAAATAGTTAACAAAAATCCAATCAGATTAGATCATTTATTGCCTTAATATGAATAGCAAAGCAATGGAAGGAGATGACATGAGAATACTAATCAAAAGTAGGCTGTAGTAGTTATATTAATATCAGACAAACTAGATTCCACTGGAAGGAAAATTGCCAGAGACATTGCTTAATGATTTTTAAAAGGTCTATTTATTGGGGTGTTTGAGTGGCTCAGTTGGTTAAGTGGTCTGACTCTTGATTTCAGCTCAGTTTATGATCTCAGGATCCTTAAGATTCTCTCTCCCCCTCTCCCTCTGCCCCTCCTGTGCCCCCTTTTCACACATGCTCTTTCTCTCAAACAAACAAACAAAGGATTTTTAAAAAGTTCTATCCGTTTAGCAAGAAATAAAATTCAAAATGCATATGCAATGGATAAAGGAAGATAAAAGAGACTTGGAAGGTGTGATTACATTAAAGATCTTGAAATAAAGAGATTATTTGGGGTCAGGATGTTTCTTGTAAGAGGGAGGATCAGAGTCAGAGATCAAAGATATAAGTATGAAAGCAGAGGCCATCAAGGAGAGATGTAAATTGCTGGTTTTGAAGGCAGAGGAAGGAGTCCTAAATCACGGAATGCAAGCAGCCTACCAAAGCTGGAAAAGGCAAGGAAGTGAATCTTCCCATAGATTTCCAAAAGGAACACAGATCTGCCAACACCTTGATTTTAGTTCAGTGAAACTGATTTCAAACTTGTCACCTCCAGAACTATGAGGTAATAAATCTGTGTTGTTTTTATAAGCCACTAAAATTGTGGCAATTTGTTACAGCAACAATATATAGAAATTAATACAAATAGTATGTACTTAAATGAAAAATCATCAACATCATTTCCACCTGTGAAATGTAAATTATAATCACAATGAAATATTATTACACAGGTACTAGAATGAAAAAAAAACAAAATACCAACGAACAATACGAAGTGCTGATGAAGAAACAGCATCTAGAACAATCCTACATGCTGGTGGGACTGCAATATGGTACTGCCACTTTGGAAAACAGTTTGGCAGTTTCTTCTAAAATAAAACTTACACCCACCATATGACCCAGCATTTCCACGCTGAGGTATTTACCCAAGAGTATTGACAACTTATGTTCACACAAAAACTGAAAGCAAATGTTTATGGTATCTTTATTCATCATCTTTATAGCATCTTATAATTGCCAGAAACTGGAAGCAACTAAAATGTTTCTCGACTGGTGACTAGATTTTTAAAAAATCATAATACATCCAGAAGTAGAACACTACTCAGCAATAGAAGGATCAGATTAATTATTGGTACACGCAATGATACGGATGAGTCTGCACCTTGTGCACTATGGTACAAGGATAGAAGCCAGACTCAAAAGGCAGTGTATCACACAACCCCATATATGTATAACATTCTGGAAAAAACTAAACTAAAAATTCAGAGGACAGATGAGTGGTTGTCATGGGGTTGGGGCTGGGGGATAGATTGATTACAAAGGGACAGCGAAAAGGAAGGTGAGAGAGTGATGGCACCGCTCTTCGTCTTGACCATGGTGACAGTTACATGAGTGCCTTCACTTTTCAAAACTCATGTAACCGTACACCAAAAAGTAAATTTTACTACATGAAAATTCAGAACTTCTGTTGATCCTAGGAACGAACTTAATATTTCTACCCAGGTATGTTCTGATGGCTCTTCATTGTGATTTTTTTTTTTCTAAGATTTACTGATTTATTTTAGAGAGAGAAAGTGAGAGAGAGAGAGTGACTGAGCATAGTGGGGTGGGACACAAGGAGAGAGGGAGAGAGTTTCAAACAGACTCCTTGCTGAGTGCAGAGCCCAATGCGGGGCTCGATCTCACAGCCCTGAAATCATGACCTGAGCCAAAACCAAGAGTCAGATGCTTCACCGACTGTGAAAGACCCCTCTTCACTGTCATTTTAAGCAAGTCTCTTGTCAAAAGTGACCTTGGACAAATCACTCAAATACTTTTCCATCTACATAATAAAGAAAATAACAATAAAAAAAGTACTCTCTCTAGACTTTCGGTTTGCAATTTATATCATCACATCAGGAGTATTACTTATAGAAAAAATGTATCAATCAAGTAAGCATATTTTTATTTTTATTTGTTGATTTATCAAATATTTATTTATTTATTTATTTATTTATTTATTTATTTATTTATTTTAGGGAGAGAGAGCATTCAAGCATGGGGTCTGGGGAGGAGGTAGAGGGAGAGGGAGATAGAACCTCAAGCAGACTCCACACTGAGCACACAGCCAACATTGGGCTCAATCTCACAACTCCAAGTTTAGGACCTGAACCAAACGAAACCAAAAGTCAGGTGCTTAACTGAGCCAGGTGCCCCAAGCATTTTTTTTCTTTAATATGGAGTTTAAGCTGTACTCACTTTACTGGATAATCCTATTTATTTGTCTAACTCAGACATAAGCAGTACCAGCTTGTGCCCTGTCTTTCCCTCTTTGGTTAAATCATTCTTAAAGCAAATCTCATCACAGCTTCCACTATACTAAAAGAGTCCATATCCCTAAAAGCAATGAACTACTTGGAAGAGAGCTCGTAAGGGAGAGAAGGAGACATTTGGCGTATAGTGTCTTAAATATTCATTCCATTTGTGTCCTCTCTCAAATTTCCCTGGACTAAAACTTGAGTCATTTCTTCTTTACCTATCTTGATAAGCCCCTGAAAAAGCCCTAAACCAGCCTTCTGAGCTATAGAATCTTCCTCTACTGTTTCTTAATCACTCACTGTGTTCTCTGCCAATGCAGTTTAGGACTTACCTCTTATACCACTCCTGTGTAAATGTGTGTGAGAAATTCCAATAGACAGACAAAACCATCAATCAGATTTGAGTAATGGGAACAAGAGGAATTAAAGGCAGGAACTAAAAATTATTTTAGGGAACAGTATTGAATAAACAAAACTTTACACATAAAACCACTACAGAATTTAATACAGAGAGCCTACAAAAATGTTAAATTTTATACCAGTTAAGTAATGAGAGATTCCCAAGAAGAAATTTGTTTTTCTTTTCTCTACCACTATGTTAATCAATCTGTTGATTGATTAAATGTCTACTGGATACTCAGCATAGTCTTGTATTATGAACAATCACTACCACTCCCTACTCCAACCTACACACACACACACACACACATGCACACATCAGTATATCAGTGCATGAATGAGTCACATAGTAATACAAAAGGAATGATTAAATCACTACTAGTTTGTGATAGAACAATAGAACTTTCTATCACTGGTTGGCTGAGAACCAATTTCCCTTTGGAGAAAAATGAAATCATTTGCTTCCAGATGTAACAAAGATATACCCCCCAAAGTTGCTCCATTCCCTTTGTATTGTCTTTAGAATAACTACATATACAATTTATGTTATAGATTGGAAGGTACAACAGTTTACATTCTCTCCAAATAATGACTATCAGAAGCTTAATGCTTTCAGACTTAGATTTAGGAAATGTTTGTTATAATTTTAAAAAATGGGGAAAAACCTTGAAACCCCAGAGTTAGAAAATTGTCCTGAAATAACATTTGTCTTGCATTGGAAATTAATGTGATACAATAATTTAAGCCATTTATTCAGAGATTTTGCATTGTGTATCAATTATGTATGAGGCACCATGCAGCAGATAAGTTAACACAGGATATAATTGGGCACCTAACATTACTAAAATAGTGTAGGGATCAGCCAGACAACAGCCTGCTTTTTTCAAGTTTATTGGAACACAGCCACGCCCATGTTTATGTATTGTCTGTGGCTGTTTGTTTTTCAATGGCAGAACAGTCATTGTGACAGAGACCATATGCTCACAAAAGCCAAAAATACATCCTATCTAACCCTTGAAAGACAATGTTGCTGATTTCTGAACTAAAAAATTAAAGAGTATGTTTTCTGCAGGCTTGTTTAGAATATATTTTAGAAGTAGAGCAAAAAGGACTTGAAGGGTTAGATGAAGAAAATGAAGGAAAAAGTAAAATTGAGGATGGTTCCTTTTTTTTTTCTTTCCCTTAACCTAAGCAATTGGGTGAAACATAGTACCATTTACTTAGGCAGGGAAATTTTTCAGAAAAGGTAATCGTGCGGAAAAGGGAGGGATGTGGGGGGGTCTAGTGTCTGTTCACAGCAGTACTCTGTTTATGGGCCCCTGAAATTTGTTTCTTTGTGTATTTTACCTTGATGTGTCTTTAAGCCAAATAGTTACACACACTCTGGGCACATAAAGGGTATAGTCCCTACGAGTCCCCATTCTGGAGCTAGACTTACCTAGGGTAGAAACCTGCCTTTAGCAATAGAAGCTACCAGATGTAGGGCAAGTTTCTTGACTTCTTTTTGCCTCAGTTTCCTTATCAGTAAAAAACCCCGAAGTAACAATAATGTCTCACTCAGAGTGTTGCTGTGAGTGTACAATGATTTAATATTTATAAAACAGTAAGAGAAGCGGAGCAAAGCATTTAAGTGTTTAATAGGTAAGTAAAATTGAGTATGTCAACCTTCAAAATAAAACAGCCAAGTTATTTTACTAGCAACATGAATTTATTTGGGAAGAGCAGAGGAATTCGGGACAAGTGAACTTTGGCAAACTACAGGCAAGTCCAAAGAGACAAAGGGAAGGTGAACTTTTATTTGGAACAAAAGCTCAGGGGAGAGGAATAAGAGTTGGTGCTTGTGAAGGCTTCTCATTGGCTGTAAGCAGTGGTTAGTGCCTTGTTGCTAGGGCAGGGAGCAACCTTCCTTCTTTGTGGTAAGGGCAGGAGTTGAAGTTCCTATGTCAAAAGTGTCCTCCCTTATCAAGATAAGAGTTATCTTCCTGCTGGTTTTGCAAACTACAAGGTAACGCCTCCATGTGGAGAGCTCCCCCCAGGGCCTCCTGACTTCATTCATTCATTCATTCATTCATTCATTCATGTTTTTATTTAAATTCTAGTTAGTGTACCTCCGATGTAATATTAATTTCTGGTGTACAACTTAGTGATTCAACACGTTCCCACAACACCCAGTGTTCAGCACAACAAGCACACTCCTAAATCTCTGTCAATCACCTATTTACCCCATCACCCCACCCACCTACCTTCTTGTTACCATCAGTTTGTTCTCTATAGTCAATAGTGTTTCTTAGTTTGTCCCTCTCTTTTTCCTATTTTAACGAAGGCTCCTTTCCTCATTTTTCACAGGGATTCCGTAGGTTTTACTTTAATGGCAAAGAAATGTTTTCATCAGTGAAAGTGAAACTTACTCTGCATGGAGAAGCAAGGGGAAACTGGGTTACTGTTAGATGTCCTGGTTAGGTAGAGATTGGAGACCAGGCCCTGGGACTCTGAAAAGGTCTCCAGGCTGTTGTCAGAGGAATGGCCACTGGTAGGCATAGCCATGAAGCTGTGGTCTTCCACTAATGGTGAAAATGAGCAAGATTCTTACATTCATTAGGAAATTGTTACTTACTAACTGGAAATTATTTTTATAGTTGGCATTTAATTTGTTTCTACTAAGAACTAGTCGCCTGGTAGCCATCCCCAGTAATCTTCTCCACTACCTACCAAAGTTAACCACTATTCATCTTTACAGTAATCAATTCATTGTTTTTCTTTGTAGTTTCACCTCTAAATCATGTATACCTAAAGAAAATAGTTTATTTGTTTACCGAAGTATATAAATGGAATTAATGCCACATGTATTCTTTTGAGTCTTGCTTTCTTGATCACCTTTATGTTTGCAAGAATCACCCCGGCTGTGGGTTTAATTCTGTTCATTCATTTGCATCACTCCATGATACTCCATTACATCAATATATAACAATGTTTTTATTGTAAACTTAATGGTAATTTTATTTTTTCAACTATATTTTGGTTTCATAACATCATATTTCATGTTTCTCCATGAACAATACATATACACTTCTGTTGGTGTAGTCAATTCTCTGAAATGGAACTATATTATCAAAGGGTGTACCTATCTTTAATGTATTAAATAATGCTACATTATTTTTCCAAAGTGAAAGTACCACCAGCAGTGTCTGAAGGTTCATTTTGGTCTGTATACTAATCAATACTTAGTATCCTTTACCTTCATAATTATAGCCATTTCAACGATTACATAGTAATATTTACTTGTGGTATAATCTGAATGCCCCTGTGCTTTCTAGAAGCTGTGGTAGATGCAGAAAGGAACTGAATAAGGGAGAGCTGTATTCTTTGACGCTGAATTCATGAGGCAATGCATGTGGCAGAAAGCTAAAGGACAGATATAGGCTAAGATTGGGAAAAGAAATATGTGATGGGGCAACAGCTTGAGGAGATGTGAGAAGTGTGAACAAGAGCAAAAGTTTGAGCCTGGAGCCAGAACACATCTTGCACTAACACAGGAGTGAGGAAGAGTAGAGACAGGTGCAAAGGTAGGGCTGGGAGTGGGGAGATAGAGAGACAATGTACAGTTGTGAGACTTTCTGACTTGCTTCTGGGTCAACTTTAAGAAGGCACAATTTGTGTGCTGTGAGCCAGTGTAGAGGGAGGTAAAAGAGAGATGGTGAAATGAAACTCTACTTTGGGGAACTGGGGAGGCAGAGTGAAGTACCTTTTTATATCCAGCATATGGTATAGTACCTAAGTAAATTGGATACATCAGAATAGGTCTTACTAAATGGATCTTATGTGGTTAGATGTCTGTCTCTCTCACTGCACCATTAACTCCCTTAAGGTGGGGACCATATGATGTTTCCTTTTGTAGCCCCAGGGTCCATTATAACTTATGCTGTCTAGTAGGTATCTAATACATTTTTGTTGAATGATTTTATAAAAGAGAAAATTCTATATTAAACCACTCTGTAATTACCGTTTCAAAGTGTCAGGGCATTTCTTAAAAAGGGATAGGGAAATTCCAACAAGAATTTACTTGCTTGAGGTACTAAAGAACTTCCTAGGATTGCAGAAAAATCTAGGCAGTCAGAAGCGGGAGCTGAACTGAAATAAAAAAGATCATTTTTCTTCAAGTTGCCATCTGAGGGTGAGGTAAGGACTGCTTCACAGTTAAATGAGAAAAGAGAACATGATAGACAGTTGAGACACTGAGTCCATAGCATTTAGAAACTCTGCTGCCTGCATATATCCAGAATTATTTTGTGGAAGTAGCAGATGTGGTTCCTCCAGATTAATAAGAGAAGACCCAGGAAATAACTGCTTCTCTTTTTAAGAAAATATTACCCATCAAGATGGTGACATTGGCTTTTCCTGACTTCTTTCTCTCTTAAGACCAACAAGTGAATATCTGCAGATAAAATGTGATTATGATAGTACCAGAACCAGGGATAAGGCTGAAGCACCCCTGAAAGGGTAAGAGGAGCAGCTGCACACAGACCTCATTATCCCTCCCCAGGGCTGGCACAATGTCAAGAGGGGCCCCTGGGCCTATGGTTTTACTGGTGGGAAAAGAGAGCCTGAGGTGAAAATTCAGCTCCCCTAGCCTTGCAGGACACTTCCTCAGAGACCGACTTAGGACTTATCTCATGGGGATCACTGGGAGAATCTGTGAGTCTCAACCGCTGGGGAGTGGGTAGGATGGGGAAGGAGGTCGAGGCTTACAGCAATCAGCAGTCAGACCTTGGTGGCCCATTTTCCTACTTGCAACAGTGTAGAGACAGAATTCCAACCAGCAGCTCTATCTGCCTGCACAGCTGAGTGGGGACCCGTGTGGCTAGGGAGCTCCACTAGCAGTTCTGCCTGAGGTGGGTCCCAAGTCCATAGGCTCTACTAATCATGGAGCCCTTTCTACCACTCCACCTAGGAAAAAGAAGCAAATTCACAATTCACACCCCTCCCTAACTGTTGGGTTTGGCATCTAGTCTCACCTGACCAGAGAACCTGGACAGCTATGGAACCCATCCTACAGCTCTGAAAGGGCAGAGAACCAAGCCAGCAGCCTTCCCTAGCTGATGAGCATAGCTTCTGGCCCTGCATAACCAGAGAGTCTGAACAACCCTGGTCATCATCAGAGTTCAGCCTATACTACCCCCTGAGTGGCAGAGCTCGGCCTAAATCCCAACCCAGCCAAGAGTCCAGCCTCTATCCCTACTCAGCAATAAAGCTCAGCCTATAGCCCTTTCCAGTTGCTCAATAGGGTCAATAGCCAGGAAGCTGGCCAGTGACCCTGTTCAATTACAGAGCATAACCTGCAGCCACACCCAACCAGGGAGCCCAGAGAGCAGCCCCACCTACCCCACAGCACAAACTGTAGGCCCAATCAACTGCCGGCTATAGCTGGGGGCCTCTCCTGACCAGAGAAACCCGCCAACAGCCTTGCCCAACTGCAGAGAACACCCAGTGGCCGAAGCCCAGTCTGCAGTCCCGGCCAACTGCAAGCCAGAAAGGGCTGGCAAGATATATTCAGGGCACTAAATGAGAAGAACATGCAGCCAAGAATTCTTTATCCAGCAAGACTGACATTCAAAATGGATGGAGTTATAAAGAGTTTCCAAGACCACCATACCTTAAAAGAGGTTGCCAACACCAAGCCTACATTACAGGCAATACTAAGAGGGATTCTATAAAAGAGGAAAAACCCCAAGAATATCATTGTATAGAAATATCTTGCCAGCCCTTTCTGGCTTGCCAGGTTGCTGTGGACAGGTCATGGCTATCAGACACATGAAAAAATGTTCATCATCACTAGCCATCAGGGAGATTCAAATTAAAACCACATTGAGATACCACCTCACACCAGTTAGAGTGGCCAAAATCAGCAAGACAGGAAACAACGTGTGTTGGAGAGGATGTGGAGAAAGGGGAAACCTCTTACACTGTTGGTGGGAATGCAAGTTGGTGCAGCCACTCTGGAGAACAGTGTGGAGGTTCCTCAAGAAGTTAAAAATAGAGCTTCCCTATGACCCTGCAATTGAGCTACTGGGTATTTACCCCAAAGATACAGATGTGGTGAAAAGAAGGGCCATCTGTACCCCAATGTTTATAGCAGCAATGGCCACGGTCGCC